>VMKM01001604.1:0-127635 GCA_008360985.2 Macquaria ambigua | reverse complement strand
TGTCACTTGTTCCTGGCTCACTGATGCAGTGACGTTGATCTCACTTCCATTGAACAAAAGTATATAGTTGAGGATGTCATCCACTTTCTTCCACTGCAGAGTTATAGTAGTCTCGTTTTGTCCAACTGACTTGAACTCGTTTGCATTAGGAGGAGCTAAGATGTAAAAAGACACGGAGAAGAAACTGTAACAACATTTGATTTAAAGAAATTACAGGATGTCCCTAATAAAATGTTATGTTTTGTGTTGTATTTTCAAATAAATAATAAGTTGCATTCAATTCCAGTATTTCATTAGCCACAGTCAAAACTATTAAGTGAGCTACACCCCCGTTACTCAGAAACATTCAATTATATTATATTATATTACTCTTGTTATATGGATATATGAGAGGAAAATTCACTCACCAGTGACTGCAGTGTAGATGACTCCGCTGCTTCTGACATTTTCAAACACAGTGAAGAGACTGAAACTGTATTTAGTCCCACTTGTGAGTCCCAGGATTGTGTGTGTCACTTGTTCCTGGCTCACTGATGCAGTGACGTTGATCTCACTTCCATTGAACAAAAGTATATAGTTGAGGATGTCATCCACTTTCTTCCACTGCAGAGTTATAGTAGTCTCGTTTTGTCCAACTGACTTGAACTCTTTTGCATTAGGAGGAGCTAAGATGTAAAAAGACACGGAGAAGAAACTGTAACAACATTTGATTTAAAGAAATTACAGGATGTCCCTAATAAAATGTTATGTTTTGTGTTGTATTTTCAAATAAATAATAAGTTGCATTCAATTCCAGTATTTCATTAGCCACAGTCAAAACTATTAAGTGAGCTACACCCCCGTTACTCAGAAACATTCAATTATATTATATTATATTACTCTTGTTATATGGATATATGAGAGGAAAATTCACTCACCAGTGACTGCAGTGTAGATGACTCCGCTGCTTCTGACATTTTCAAACACAGTGAAGAGACTGAAACTGTATTTAGTCCCACTTGTGAGTCCCAGGATTGTGTGTGTCACTTGTTCCTGGCTCACTGATGCAGTGACGTTGATCTCACTTCCATTGAACAAAAGTATATAGTTGAGGATGTCATCCACTTTCTTCCACTGCAGAGTTATAGTAGTCTCGTTTTGTCCAACTGACTTGAACTCTTTTGCATTAGGAGGAGCTAAGATGTAAAAAGACACAGAGAAGAAACTGTAACAACATTTGATTTAAAGAAATTACAGGATGTCCCTAATAAAATGTTATGTTTTGTGTGGTATTTTCAAACAAATAATAAGTTGCATTCAATTCCAGTATTTCATTAGCCACAGTCAAACATATTATGTGAGCTACACCCCCGTTACTCAGAAACATTCAATTATATTATATTATATTACTCTTGTTATATGGATATATGAGAGGAAAATTCACTCACCAGTGACTGCAGTGTAGATGACTCCGCTGCTTCTGACATTTTCAAACACAGTGAAGAGACTGAAACTGTATTTAGTCCCACTTGTGAGTCCCAGGATTGTGTGTGTCACTTGTTCCTGGCTCACTGATGCAGTGACGTTGATCTCACTTCCATTGAACAAAAGTATATAGTTGAGGATGTCATCCACTTTCTTCCACTGCAGAGTTATAGTAGTCTCGTTTTGTCCAACTGACTTGAACTCGTTTGCATTAGGAGGAGCTAAGATGTAAAAAGACACGGAGAAGAAACTGTAACAACATTTGATTTAAAGAAATTACAGGATGTCCCTAATAAAATGTTAGCGCCCATTATGAAAGTTACATTTAAATACAACAATTTGTCAATGCAATTTGTATATCCCATGAAAAAATGCATGAATGTAAAAATGTATACAGTTATATCAACAGTTGTATCAACAGTTACTTACAAGTGAAAGTTTATAAATTCAGTGCTGTTCATTTCCTCAAACACTCAGACTGTTTTATTTTCATGACTCTATATTCACTATTGCAAGTTATACTTTGCTCAACTGATAATTAGGAAGATGTGTGAAAATGATATTTACTAGTACAGTTAAATACAGTAACTTGTCTTTAATCACAAGCAGAAATTATGTCAAATACAAATGTAGGATCACCTACCAGTGGGAGCAAAAAATTTGTATCCAGTGCTGTTGACTCCCTCAAACACAGTGATGAGAGTGAAATTATATTTTGTCCCAGCAGTAAGTGAACGGACCTCGTATGTAATCGATGCACCTTCATGAGTTACATTGATATACTGCTCCTTGAAACTGACTTTGTTAACATATTGTAGGAAATATGTTGAGATGTTGTTAACCTTGTGCCATGTAAGAGTTATACTGCTCTCAGTTTGCGTCAACACGTTCACATGCTTAACATTTTCAGGAGCTGAAAAGACAGAGTTGACAGTTTCATTAGAAAGTGTTGAGTGTGAGACTTTAACCACAATAAACATAATTCGTGGCTGGCCTTCACACAAGTCTGCACCGTAATACAAGAAAATACAGACATGTCACCAACCAAAAATAAAGGACAGCGGTTCACACTTACGTAGTTTTGTTGTAGAAAGGGTTGTCAATGGAGTGGTTAACAGGGCTGTTGTCATGTTTACTTCTCTTTCAGTTGTCTGCTTTGTGCCTGGTGTTGATGCTGTGCTGGAGTCAGTGACACCCTAAAAACAGAATAGGAATCGTTGGGGCCCAGAGAGAATGACCTAATCGCAAAAAATCAAAATCTAATATCGTATTGTACAAAACTGCCAGAAGTGTTCATCTGACTATGGAATCTACACAGTTGAGAGAACTCTAATACAATCTCTGAGTATCCCAAAGCAATGTCATTTCTGCTGTTATCTATATATATTATATTGTATCTAACATATTGTAAACAGTAGCGTGACAGGGAGGTTAAAAACGAAAAACAACACTAGTGTTTAGAGGCGTTCTACTCTACTTTTAGTCAACAACTTTCCTTATAGGTACAAAAACTTACAGCACTAACAGGCTGACAAAACATTTGAGACAAATATATAATACTGTTCTGCAGAAACCCAGCGGAAACATCAGAAATCTTCAAATGCAAATTATGGCCCGGAAATGGTTTTAGCATTTTGCACTTTGCACTACCTCTAAATCTACAATTGCAACACCTAAAATATGCTACAAAAGAGCTGACAAAAAGATTAATTAGGACACAACTGTCCAACCATTGTTTATTGTTTGTTTTGGGGTTTTTTGAAATAATAGCAAATCTTGTTCCTTAAATACAGGTATTGGTGCACAATGGTTACTTAGGATATCTTCCATGGGCTGCATTTTCTACCATATAACAACATTCAAAATTCCATATCTTCTATTAAACACATACTATAATACAAAACAGTATCTAGCTACATCACCTTGTCAAAAAATACAATGAACAAGATAACAAATGTTGCAGGTATAGCTCCATTAATGTTTTAGATTAAGTTATTTCCTCATCTGTGCTTTTGTTTCTCTGAGGAAGTGAGTGAGAAAAGATTACTGCTGCCAAGATAGTCAATTCTTATTTCACCATCTGAAAAAGTCCATCATTCTTATGTTGTGCAAGTCTTTTTGTTTTCTCTACATACTGATATTTCAGGCGATGTAATTCCACTGTCAAAACTTGATTCATATCACACATTTAACCTTCACAGTGATTTTGACTCTGGTTTTCTTTTGTTGAGGTTAACAGTCTTTTGAATAAAGGTACACTATCTGATAACCATCAAAGTGAAAGGTGAAAAAAAACTTACCCAAAGTACACTCAGGAAGACCCACAGCAGCAAGCGGTCTGAGGTGATTTTGAAAGATAAAGGCTTCATCATTGTTACAGTTACGAACTTGTTAAATCCCTCTGTTGTCCCAAGATAAACTTCAAGTTTCTATTTTCAGTACTGCCACTGATGTGTTGACAGAAACAACAACACTTAAGGTTGGCAAAGAATGTCTTCGTGTCTAGGCTGACGCAGTCCAATATTAACTTTATTCCATTGGTGTTGTCTTTTAATTCTTAACCACGTCCTCCTTCTGTAACCTCTGGTCCGCTGTCATATTGGCAAGTGACTAAGTAAATAGCTGCTTCTCCTTTTTGGCCTTGTTCAACCACAGAGACCTTTGCCCCGCCTGTTACTTCCTTATTAACGGTCAAAGTGTGTGAGATTTACATATTTATTAGTGGTAATTGCTTTATGTTTGTTGTATGATCATTTCCACTTTCATGCTTGTCACTGCCTGTGTACCTTTATGATGTGTGTTTTTTTAAAACTATTTTGAAGTGTTTATTTTAATGATTTCTTAGTTAAAATAACTGTCTAGTCTCCAGTTGGCCTGGTTTCACAGAACAGTAGATCTGCTTTTGGTTTCTCTGCACAGTCTCTGTAGACAGTGATATTTATAGCTTTCTTGTGGTTGACATCTATAAGGAACTGCGAACAGAAAACATCACCAACGGAACATGAAGTTATGACAGTGTTTATAGGCTCATATTGGTACAGCACCCAATAAAAGTGCTGCGATGTCAAAGAAAACTTGTCCACTGTGGTCCATTTTGGAAACATGAGGAGGAAGTTCTCTTCATAAATGATCATAGTTTTCTTCATCTGCAATTACATGATCCTATGCTTTAACAACTATAATGAGCTTCCGTATTAGATATTGAGCATGACTAGTGCTTGTTTTAAAAAGCATTCATTCAGCATTCATGCAAACGTACTGTATTTTGTGATATTTGGACCCTGTTTGCATGATAATCTCAAGACCTGCACTCTAAAGTTATTAACAAGTGGAACTCAAATTCAGCATGGAATCATGTTGAGTCTTAATTTGTACAAACGTTAAAATTCATCAAGTTTCCACTAACATCTGTTGCAAATGTTGGTTGGCTAAAATGCAGAATTACAACAATTTTGAATGTCGTTAAATGTTTAAAATCTGAAGCTCCAACCTGATTTTGCTAGTATCACAAATAAGCCCTACAGAATCTACTTTCCATATACTTAAATTTTAAAATTGCACAGAACAGAATTGATGTCATATCACTATAAATTTCAGGTGATTTTGTGGGTCTGGCCATTCTTGAAGAGAGAAAGGCCTAAAACCTTAAGGCAATACAAAATCATACAATTCAATGGTTATTTGAAGTACTATTGGTTCTCCAGTCAATCTAAAGTATGTGAGGTCATATTGTGCACTATGTGTATCTGTATACCACTAGATAAATTCCTTTAGAATTATTCTGTGTGGTATTTCTATGAGTGCAACCCTAAATCTGCTGACCTTTAAATCAGTCATTTTCTCTTCATCCTTGACTTCTATCACAACTGTTTCAGTTCCCTCCTGTTTGGTCCACCCGTCGTCACCCACCTGCCACCCGTCTCCTCTTATCCACCCACTCCTGCCACCACATCACCCCCACTCCAGGACATCCACTGGCTTCCCATCCACCGCAGGGCTTACTTTAACCATGCCTGCTGCTCAAATACATACGCTGGCTTTTGATGTAATGAGTCATGTCATCATGTATGTTGATGTGCTTACCAACCAGGGTCTGCTTACCATCTTCACTCCTATATCTTCATTTCTCTTCTGACTGATCACTGTCCAGTCTGTTATAAGAAATGTGTCAGTTAGAATATTATGGCTCAGCAAGATGTGGTCACTTTTACTCAGAATTTGGCAGCAATTAGCTGATTTAACTTTGGGTTGTTTAGAGTACGCTACGCATTTTGTTTAGGCTGGGTTGAACATACACTGTATGGGTTGAGGTTGAATACTCACATAGTCTGAAATATGGCATGCGCCCCCAGCACAAGAGGTGGCAGTAGATATGCACAGAGAATATGAACACAAAGCGAGCTAACTTAGCTAACGTTAGCCGGGGGGCGGATCGCTGTTACGTGGTGTGTAAACAAGAAGATAAAGCCAGTTAAGTTACAGTACTGTTACCTTCACAGACCAAGTGAGTGACGAAAAGTAACGGTGACATTGACCTGTAATAGAGTACTTAGACTTTAGCCACAGTCAAGCTCGGCTAACATAGCATACCTGTCTAATGTTTAGTTGATGCTAACTGAGCTAACGTTAACTAAACCGTCAGCATGCAACTTCGGCTGGAGGTCAGCGTTAACTTAAGATAGCATTGGTAGCTAGTTCTTGTTTTAAGTACTTTCAACAAATGAGCTAAAGTCGGAGCTTCAGATGTAGCGTTAATGTTGTCTGTACTTTACTAACGTTATCAAGCTAACAACTTATGCTAACGTTAGCTAAACACCTGACTAGA
The DNA here is from genome assembly GCA_008360985.2 of Macquaria ambigua. Taxonomy (NCBI): domain Eukaryota; kingdom Metazoa; phylum Chordata; class Actinopteri; order Centrarchiformes; family Percichthyidae; genus Macquaria; species Macquaria ambigua. The sequence continues at coordinate 121,346 of VMKM01001604.1, read as the reverse complement.
AACGTTGCAACCCACTTGAACTCAATTCACTTCATAACGCATGACGACAGTGTGGCTGGTGTTTTTGCTGAAGCTCTTAAACATCGGTTGCATAAAAGCTGGCAAGCAAAGAAGTGCAGAACTTACTTACTTCAGAGTGCGAGTGAGCTGGCTGAGAAAGGAAAAGGTATTTTTCTTCTGGATTGTTTTCTGCTACAAAACGGGAGACCTATCTCTGAAGTTAAGTAATGACTATCTATCTGATCTCTTTGTTTACTGATAGTATTTTCTGTCTTTTAGAAATGCAGTCTGTGTTAAAACAAAACTTCCATTCGGAGAACGAGGGAGACATCAACAAACTCATCAACCTCAAGCTCAATGCATCCTACACCTACCATGCTCTGGTATTATTTCTCTAACAGTAACATTAATTTACAGCAGTATAGTCCCTGTATAACTAGTAGTATTTTTTTATGTAATGTATATAAAGGCTGTTTTTGCATTCATGTAAAACATTAGATATTGCTCTCTGCCAGGAATCTTCTTTCTTATCCCCTAATTACTGTGTTTCTCTCATTTCTCTAGGGGATGTATTTTGACAGGATGATGTTGCCTTGCCAAAATTCTCCAGTTTTTTCCTGGAGCGCTCAGTGAAAGAGAGGGAACAGGCTGAGAAGCTGCTGGAATATCAGAACATGAGAGGAGGGAGAATTTTGCTTCAGACTATTGCCGTAAGTATACAATGTCTATTCAAGCCATTATCGATAAGATTGGTACACTTCTTGGTACATAATGCTTATTTAAGTATCAACTTTATGTTCTAGAAACCAAGTAGAGAGGATTGGAGAGGTGGTCTGGATGCAATGTCCTTTTCCCTGGACTACCAGAAGTCCCTAAACACATGTATCCTTGATGTGCACCGCAGAGCTGGCAACCACACTGACCCTCACGTAAGTCTGGCACTGTTAGATGGATATAACTGCCACTTGTTCTAAGGCTATTGTTTAGCTGCGAGATAGTGAATATGAAAATAAACAGCTACACTGTTTCACATTAAAAATACTTTTTTGTGTGTGAGTATATTATTAGCAGTCTGGAAGATTTGAGGAGTGTTTAGTCTATTAAATATTAACTGTCCTAATATATTACCTATTCAATCACCTTTTATAGCATTGTTTTATATCTTACTCACTATTTTATCTCTTACTTCTTTTGTAGCTGTGTGACTTCCTCGAGCAACACTTCCTTGCCGACAGCCATGACACCATCAAGAAGCTGGGCGATTACATTGCCAGTCTGACTCGCATCACTGCGTCTGAGACACACGGTCCTATGGGAGAATACCTCTTTGATAAACACACTCTGTAAAGGTCGCAGCAGTACAGTGCCACAAGCTCCACATTTCAAAAGATACATAGTCAAGAGGGCAACAGTCCCTCACGCTGTGCATTCTTCTCCGTTAAGAAAACCACACAATACTTTCACAGTTTACAACAAATTTCACTCTTGTACCAGTAGCACAAGACAAGCTCAAAGCAAAATAACAGAAAATACCTCCGTTTTTCTTGAAACCAACAGTGGAAAAAATAATGGTCTCATTGATATGGTGCTAAAAATCACAATTGTCCTAAGCTGTAACATGTATCATGTGTCATGCATTCCAGTGTGTCAGAGGTTTTAACCTTGGTAAATATTGTTTAATGCATACTGTCAAACAAAATTATTCAAAGAGTTTAAGATTTGGAATATCATTGAATAAAGTCAGATTATGCTGACATATTGTTTTTGTCTTTTTTTTTTTTTTTTACAACCAGTTTAACAGTTGAACTGCATGTCCCAATTGTTCAGACAGATAGTCATCTCATCTGCCATGCAGTCTAAACACACTTTCTGTGCTTTTCCTAATGACGTGTGCACCTATAGAACACTGTAAAGATAACAGTGGGACTTTGCTTACTCACTGTTGGTTAGGAGGTTAATGTTTAACATTAGGCTACCAGACAGTTTGTGGTTAAAAATGCCCATGCTGCTTCTTTGTAAATTACATGTTTCAGCAAAGATAAGATTTAGTATGTCAACAGAGTGCATCACAGCCAGGCGTATGTCTTATTTTACTCTGTTTCAGTTGCAATCTAGTGATGCAGTGGTGCAACACACCCAAGATAAATGAAACGAATATTGTACAGTTGTAAGAGAAAAAAAAGTATTGGATTGGATTTTCAGCAGTGTTTACAGAACATCATTAGGGTATAATTTAAATGGTCTATAGCACTGTTGTGTATACTTAAAATCTAGAGGAGTGGCCTCATAGGGAAAAAAAGGTCCTGTTAATTAGCTGACTACAAAAGCCATGTGTTGACTGGACACTCTACACACTACAGGGGGAATATAATGCAACCAAGTACAACAGCCCTGCAATAAATGCTGTAAAGCTCACAATATTAAATGTTTCTGTTGCTGTGGAAGTGTTTTTTGCAGTTTAGTAGGTTAACTATTAGAGGAGACTGTTGCATGTTGGATTGGAGCCACTGAGATCTGCAGATGTAGCAGTGCAAACGTGGCAGCATGCCTGGGGATTACTGTTCACCATGCTCTAAATGCGGATATGTGTTTTGTACAGTAAAATGGTAAGCTAAGGGATGGGGAGGATGGAATATCCACTCTCAGTGAAAGTTGTTGGTAGATTGACGATTGACTGCAAGGACAGCTATGCTGAGGGGATTAGTGAAGGGCCTGATGCACTACAATCTCCTCAGTCTAATGGATAAACACAACCACCACTGCCATGTCTCATCAGTCTAATGAACAGTGACTTTCAAGGAGAAGCATTAAATTGCTGAACATGTGTGAATTGTTTAACAGTAATATAAGAAAAGATTAATCTTGCTCTTTACGCATATTCAGTCAGAGACATAAAGCAACAGATGTGTTGTCAGCATTCTAATATCGGGAGGAGGGGTAGGGGGGATTAAATCACAACACTGCTCTAGTGATTTGCCAGCGCTTTAACTTTGATGGAAAGGGTTGCAGGGAGCCTGCCAGTCAGAGGCAGCGGCATACCGAAGGAACGATGGGTGTGTGAGGGCTCCAACAGGCCAGAGGAGAAGCAACAAGAAATACACTTTGAATTAAAAGTTGCTCCAAAGCTCTTTCGGTATAGAGGGAATTAAAGGAACATATCATCAGGTAAGATAAATATGCATAAGATTTCAAACATTTCTGTTATGATGAAGTGCAAGAGCACTACATTGCAAAAAATAAAAATAACTGGTGAGGAAAAGCTAGACTTTTTTAATTTTCTTTTTTTTAAATGATAAAATCACATTTGGTTTTGGACATATCAACTTAAAGGACTGGTTAATCTCTGGACTGGTTCTTTTGATGTGAATGATTTGCCTATAGTTTCCTATGAATTTCAACAACAAATCCTCACCCCCTACTACGGCTGGTAAGAGTTACCTATAAATGTGAACATAGACACCAATAATGTTTTAATTTCATTCAGCATCTTCCTCTATTTTAACAGCACCTGCAACTAGACAAATGTGACAATTGCCTTTGAGGAATTTCTGTGATTCCAACAAAAACATTTACTTTTCATGTACATTATATTCTAAAACTTATGTTTTTTTTTTCTTATTTTAAATAGTATGGGGATAAATATTCATGAAAACTACAAATAAAAATATCAGGGTTTTCCCCCAATCTTGGCCATAGTCCACTGGGCTTCCTTTGAAATACCTTAATAAACAGTCGTCATTCCAGAAAACTCTCAAAGGGAGGAAAAAATGAGGGAGGAGACCAACCCCATTTATTTAAGCTTTGAGGATCTGGGATTTTGGATTAATAATGTAGCGCCAGAGTTTAATCCAGTTACGTGCAGAGACAGTGACGAGAGAAAAATGGGGATGGGACAAACAGGGGAGTGAAAGCGTGGGTTGTGGGGCGGGAGAGATGGCAGAGAGAATGAGAGTAACAGAGGGATTAGGGTCAGCCATGTTAAGCATCTGGCTTAGAGATGTCCTATGCTCTTGGAGCTGTACTGCAACGCATGGACATAGGGATTACACAGCGCGCATATGAAGTTGTGTAATCTCTCAGTGTAGGGGCCAGCATGACAGAGAACATAACAAACCAACACCACATGAATAACTTCACTGATTCTGCTGTTTTGACAGCTGACATGAGGTTGGCCAGTGCTGGGGTCCGGGCCCGGAGGGCTGCGAAGCCGTCTGAACCAGAGCCAGAGGAAGCAACAGAGCCAGTTCATCATGAGCACTCCCATACAGAACACCATGAGCACTCCCATACAGAGCATCACCCCGGCCACGACTACAACCACATGAAGGAGAAGTTCATGAATGAACTTGGTCATCTCCCAAGTAAGCCACTTCTAGAATTTGCAAGAACATGGTCAACAGAAATTCATAACTTAATTTACAAATAAACTGTATATCTTTGGTTATTATTTGAAAGAGGAAATCCACCCCTGTACAGAATTGATATGAATGCATTATGATATAGAAATATTATTACATATTTGTATTGACCAGTTTAGTCTAGCTTTAATGAACATAAAGTATTTCTTCAAAGATACAATAGATATGAGGGGGAAATTCCTACACAAATCCACTGACAGAGTGTTTCTGACATATTCAACAGTATAATGTATGATCTTATAGAAATATGAGCTTGTTTTCTGGGTCATTATACCAACTTTTTTCGACGTTCATTCCCATGAAAATCTAAGTGGAAAAGGTGCATGATAACTGTTTTCCCTTCAGTTAACAACTACTGCTGAGGTGCTTTGAGTAATGCACTTAATGATGAACTGCACTGCTGGGGACTGTGGTTATACAGAGCCTCTCCCAGCTGGGAGTGTGTTATTATCAGATTGTGGTGAAGGGTGTGTTGCTGACAACACACATGCTTGCCTAGATAAACGAGTGCTTCAAAAATTCTAGGGTCAAGTTAGAAACGCTCAAAAGAACCCTCCAGTCCACTGTTGTAAGAAGCATCATATTTTAGTTCAAGAGTATCATATTTTATTTAGATGATACTGTATTACGCATTAGGCCCTTGGTTCTGTTTCCAAGCTTTGGAAAAGCAGTTTGTGTTCAACAATATTGTTGGAACTGATTTAGATTATAGGAGTAAACTGATTTATGAAAGTGGATTTTTCTTTGATGTAATCTCAAGATGTGAAAAAATTGAATCCCCTTGAAAATCCTGATGTGTAAGATCAACAAGCTTTTACAAAGTGTTAAATAGAGAGGGTAGTGTTTAAAAGTTAAGGTGTCTACTTTAATGTTTATGTTTCTTGTTTGTTTTGTTGTTGTTTTTTGTTGGTGTTTACAGTGAATAGTGATACCTCTTTTTATTTTGCAGTTCCCATGTGGGCAGTAGGAGCCATTGTTGTGGTGGTCCTGCTTTTGGTGGCATGCTTCATCTTCTGTCTTTTCAAAAAATGCTTTGGGAAAAAGAAAAAGCCAAAGAAAGTGAGGGAGAGGAAGACAGGTCGCCGCAGAAAGGAAAAGGAAGGTGAAGGAGAGACTGGAGAGAAGGTATGTGATTTCCAGTAACCCAGTATTGTATAATCTTGATTTAGATCTTCATGATGAGTATCCAATGCACTGATGTTTTTATCTTGTAGGAGGGGGAGGTGAAGAAGGAAGGGGAGGAAGAGGAGAAAGAACAGGAAAAGTTGGGTAAGCTGGAGTTCTCGCTGGACTACAACTTCACAGATTCCCAGGTAGGTCCTGTGTGAAAATAAAATCATTATCAGGTTCATCAAAGACATTCATATTAATGATATGAATATAGGGACTCAACAAATAACTATCAGAAAGAAATGTATACACTCTTTTCATGATAACCTTTCACTGGTCATTCTGACACTTGTTCTCTTTCCTCTGAAGCTTATAGTAGGTATCCTCCAGGCTCAGGACCTTGCTGCTATGGACATGGGGGGAACCTCAGACCCCTATGTCAAAGTCTTTTTGTTGCCAGACAAAAAGAAGAAGTACGAGACCAAAGTTCAACGCAAGAATTTATGCCCCGTTTTCAACGAGACCTTCATCTTCAAGGTACCACGTGCCTGACATTGTGCCTTTGCCGACTTGATGTTGTCTGTGTTTTGTTTGTTCTTTCTCGTCTTTATGTCTCTGTCGCAGCTTCTGTTGGTGTTCCAGGTGACATATCACTTTTTACCTCTCATGAGACAGAAGGTTGTCTTAATGTCTCCCCTCGTCTTTAGTTTTTCATTCCCTGAATGGCGTCTGTCAAGGTATCCCTCCCCAAAAAGTAACAATGCAGTATGTTTTTGTCTCCTGTCACTATATGTTCTTTGTTATTGCCTGGATTTGTAAATTTTGTTAGACGTAAACAAAATTGTCTACCGTTCAAGTATTCTACATCCCAATGTTGTAATTACCTCTCTTCCTAGATCCCGTATGCAGAGCTGGGCGGAAAGACTTTGGTGCTGCAAGTTTTTGACTTTGATCGTTTCTCCAAGCATGATATGATCGGTGAGATAAAGATTCCCATGAACAGTGTTGACTTGGGCCAGCCAATGCAACAATGGAGAGACGTGGAGAGTGGTGAGAAGGAGGAGGTATGATATATTGTGTTTTCATTCAACCTTGTGTCAGTTCTTCATTTCCTTCATTTTAATTTGATGGGGCATGATGGTATATGGTATATTTTCCTTTCAGCAAGAAAAACTGGGCGATATTTGCATTTCTTTACGGTATGTACCCACTGCTGGCAAACTGACAGTGAACATCATGGAGGCAAAGAATCTGAAGAAAATGGATGTTGGTGGCTTATCAGGTAATTAATCCTCCTGCCACTTATTATCATTCTGTCAGATATTTGCATAATTCCTTGTAAAAATTGGCTACCTCAACAAACTTCAGCCCCACAAAACACAACTATATCACCCTCTTTTCCTCTTCCACAAGATCCGTATGTGAAGATTGTTCTGCAACAAAATGGGAAACGGATTAAGAAGAAAAAGACAACTGTCAAGAAAAACACGCTCAATCCTTACTTTAATGAGAGTTTCAGCTTCGATGTTCCCTTTGAGCAGATACAGGTAGGCTGTGTCTTCTATCTATCAATTATCAATTTGAAATGTAACAAACACTAAGTGTTGATGTGGGGAATGATTTCATAACACATCTTTCTTTTTTCTTACAGAAAGTGCAGGTCGTCATCACTGTGTTTGACTACGATAAACTTGGGAGCAATGACCCCATTGGAAAGACCTTTATGGGTTATGGTGCTACAGGTGTTGGCCTGCGCCACTGGTCAGATATGCTTGCCAATCCCAGACGCCCTGTAGCCCAGTGGCACACTCTCCTGCCAGAGGAAGAAGTCGATGCTGCAGTCAAAGCAAAACCTCGTTAGAGTCGCACCTTGTTTGAGTTACAAATACTGCTGATATGTTACTTATTGTTAATCCTGATGTTTTCTCAATTTGCATGTTTTGTTTTCCATTTTGTTTCTCTTAAGATAATTTTATGTGTGTGTGTGTGTATATGTGTGCGCGGGCATGTGTGTGTGATGTACAGACAGTTTTTTAAATTTGGTTGTTATTAAAATGTCAGCTTCCCCAATTTACCTTATACTGTAAACCAATATGACTCTGTACTTGTATACTTGGAAAACATGTATCTGTAAATGTGCATCTTTTGTGTGTTTGGTCATGGGCCTGGTAAAATTGGATGCATAAAGGAAGAATTTCAGAATTACTCTGTGTTTCTGAAACGTTAGTTAACTCTGAAGACATGGTGGAGCTTCTACATCTCATGGAATGTACACTGTATGGTATGGTATGTACTTTTCAAATGCAAATAAACCACAATGGACAGTTTCACATCAATGCTTCTCTTTCTCTCTCTCCTTTAATTTAATTTATTTTAATTCAATGGGCTATTTAAGTTAGTATTAGTTGATGTTCTTACTGTTTAACTATGAGAAGTAATTAAATAAAAGATGTAGGAGTTATAGAAATTACTCTAGAATGCAATTAAAGAGAGAAAAATATGATGGATAATACAATTATCCAACAATGTTTCCCCATAATAGTCTAGGCCTATTGGTTTTAAATTTAAAAAAGAGAGGAGTATACAAATATCAAGTTCTGCCATATCACCGGTAGATGGCGCCTGTCCTCCCCATTTAGAAACTGTTTCCTAGCAACAGAACCCAAACTTTCTGTTCAGACGGTTAGCTGCAAACTTTACTCGGTTGTCATAATTCAGTCTGTGAGGTGAGTTTTGCCCATCACTTGTGTTTCAGTTGATAGCATCTGGTCGCAGCTTATGACATGTTTTATCACCATATTGAGGTTAGAGACGGGGGTGTTCCCCTGGATAATTGATAAGCTAACGTTAGATGTTCTTTCGACCAAGTACCGTTAGCTAGCGTTAGTTAACGTTCGTGCTAAGCTAAGCTATCTCACACTGTGCCAACTGACACTCTGTTAAGACATTAATATCACCACTACTGGTTGAGTCATGATGTGAACCACTTACAGACAGGTGTACGGCTTCGTTTGTCTTTCTCTCGGTCACAATACAGGATGAGTGCTGGACGGGCATCTGAGGGCGCGGGATGCATCACTTGGTGGGGATTCAGTCCTGCGCGCGACCTGCTCAGTGCAGGTGAGAGCCGAGAGCTTTCGATACAGGTGCTCCTACACACGTGCATCAGAGAGCACTGATGGTGTTATACAATGGTGGAAAGTAACTAAGTACATTTTGCTCAAGTACTGTACTTTAGTGCAATTTTGAGGTATTTGTACTTTAATTGAGTACTTCTATTTAATTCTCCTTTATGTTTCTACTTCCCTAGAGAAATATTGTGCTTTTTATTCCTCTACATTCATCTGACAGCAATAATTACTTTTCAAATTAAGTTTTACATACAAAACATATGATCTGTTTATAAAATATGATGAAATTGTTATAGATTAAACTGCCCATTAGTAGGCTATATATATATATATATATATATATATATATATATATATATATATATATCATATACTGTATATATATATGAAATAATAATAATAATAAAATCTGCTTCAACTTGACCAACTACAACATTAAAGTACCGCTTACATGTTAGTGCATTAATAATAATGATCCAATAATATAATAAACACTAACAGGGGCCAAAATTAGTACTTTCACTTTTGACACTTAAAGTGCATTTAGTTACTTTTGTATAGTACTTTTACTTTTTTTTTTAATGCAGGACTTTTACTTGTAATGGAGTATTTGATAGTAATGTATTGCTACAGGTTTTATGTTATACAGGTAGATAATGCATTACAATAACAGAAGTGGAAAACAATATGGGTTTTAATGAATTTAGCGATGTACACAAAACCAGACAAATGATACTCAGTGCTACAGACACATTTCCTTTGGTACTAAAAAAGTATTGAGGTTCGGCACCCAGACCTGGAAGTATGGTGTGTTGGAACTACTGTATGCTTTCTCTCTCTGTGTCCAGGCCCCGTGAGACTTGAAGGGGAGGTCAATGTTTTACTGGTTGGCAGTGGAGATCCACGACATATTTTGAAGACCATTGCTGGTTTGCAGAACAAAGAAAGCCTTCATGTGAGCATCAGTCTCTTAAACTGTCATGTGACCCCTGAGAACAAATTGGTGTGCTCAACTGTGAGCTTCTTCTCTCTGCTCTTCTGCAGGTGTGGGTGATAGAAAACAGCATGGAGGAGGTGGCTAGACAGCTGCTGCTCCTATACCTGGCACTGATGCCCCAGGAAAGCATGGGAAGTAGTGGTGGGTGGGATTTTGTGAAATTATTCACTTTCTAAATGTTCAGTAAAAATATTAATGAAGCTAGATGTGTCCTAAACATGTAAGTTATTTTGCCATGGTTTTCAGAGAAGACAGAGGTTTTCCTGGAGGTGTTTGGGAACAGTGAGATACGCAGTCAGACAGAAGAGACACTGAGACATGCAGCATCACAGCTCTCTCTGTCCGTTACTGAAACACTGGAGACACCTACACACCCCTGTCTGAACACAACTCTTCTCAAGGTACAATCATTTGTTAAACAAGCCTATCTTGTGTGTTTCCTTAAGACCTTGTGATTGATCTTTTTCTAGACTTTGTATACAGTATATAATGGACAAAATGTGGTTGTGTAAGTGCTCCACAAATTCAGTGAAAGTCTACTAATTTCATACGCTACATTTAAATTTCTACAGTTCAAGGAGCGAGATGAGCTGGCCAGGATATTCAAGTTGTGGATCCAGCTTCAGTCTTCATCATCTTCATCTGAGTGTCCTGCTCCTATCTTAATGTCCAAAGCCTGGGATTATCGGGTCAGGCAACACCTTGGAACACGCTACAACGCCAAGAGGGGCTGCTTCGACTGGGACCTTACAATGAAACTGCACGAGAAAGGGGTATTTGAATATTTTGTGTACTTTCCTTTATTTGTCGAAGTTTGCCCACAGATATAATTTTTAGGATGGAAATTTGGAGGCTTATATGTTGCACTGAAGGATGGACACTCTTTCTGTACTGACTCTCTATCTGCAGTGCTGTGTCATCAACAAACAACAATATGTGCGATGGAGGGAACGTGGTTTGGCGTTCGAAATGAGGGAAGGTGTCTACCAAATAACCAATCCAAGTTTGCTCTCTTCAAGAGTGTTCAGTCAGGTTAGTGTTTGTCTGTTTTTCTACACAACGTTTACAGCAATAAGACGGCATGAGGGAGCTTAGCTTTGTGTGTGTCTGAACAGAAATGGGACAAAGTGGCTGTCAGGGGCTACTGGGGAGACATTGTTTCCAGCCCTTACCTCTCCTTTGGCATTGAAACTGATGACAAGAGCCTGAAGACACAGAATGGGCAGCACATTAAGGTAAAATATTCAGTAGTAATGGCACATGTTAGATTATAGTTTTATCTCCACTTCCTTTTATCTTACAGCAGAGGAACATATTAATGTCTGTTTTTTGTCCTCCCTTCCTTTCCTCACATCCACAGACAGCCCAGGATATCTCCTTTGCAAATGTACAGGCATTGTTCCAGTCCCTGTCCAGTAGACGGGGCTGCCCCACTACTTCTCAGTCAGACACAGAGGCAGAGGAGCCGTCCTCACAGACGGACCGAAAATCTGTCACCATTAATGGTAAGTGGCTATTAACACTAGCAGGCCTGTGGCTTCAGATCATAGACAGCACAGGTGAGAACAGGAATAGCAACTCACGCAATGACAAAAGCCATTTAACTCACACATAATTTGTTGTTTCAGTGTGTTTTACTGTACATGTTCAAATACATTAAAGAAGTGACTGGGCTTTTCAGTGAGTGGATCACTTCCCATCCTTCTGAAGCCGGTTTTGACGTTTAGCACACAGACAACAGTAACTGCATGAAACCTGATGGTTTCAGCGCTGAATTTTCTCAAATCCTCTTCAGACTTGATGCGTCCGAATGGAATCTCTGTGACCTTCCTGCCTGTGGACTCACTTTACAAACTGCCAGAAAAACAGAGATACTCCCACTTCTTCAACACCATCTACTTCTCTGTCAGGTGAGAGCTTTTTTTCTCTAATTACTGCAAATATATTTTTCATGTTTTCTTAAATGCAAATGTAGTAACTTAACCTAAAATAGGATCCCTTCCCCATCCAATCACCTTGTCTGCAGACTACTGACATGACTGCTGATCATGTTTAATTTCTGTGTTTTTGTTTCCCTCTCTGTCATTGCTGTAAAGCTGCGTGCACCAGTTGGGCCCGACGATGAGACAGATTGCAGCACCAGACGCTGTGCTTGTCGTGGAGTTGGCCAAGTGAGGGTTTTTATAGTAACAGGGCTTGTTACCATGGTGACAGTACTGTCACAAAGAGTACAGTGACTATGCTATATAATTCACAAGTGCAGAGTATTTGCTTTTGTGGATCAGATTTTTCGTGTTTGCCACATATCCCATATTTAAGTTCACTGAGAAACAGTTCATATTAACTGTAATTGCGGTCTTTGTATTTAAGTGGCATCTGTGTGTCATTGTATATCTCAGGTACATTTTGGATCTGCACAAAGACCAAGAAGCAGGCTTTGCAGAGAAAGTGGCGAGCATCGCTCTCGAGGCTGGATTTGAGCTGTGGCATGGGGGGAAGAGTGATGACGCCCATGCTGTTTTCATACCACAGAAGAAGTAAAGTTGGGAGCTGTTTATTCTGCTCCCATTGTCAGCAGCTTTACCTTCACAATATGCAACAGATTGATAGTCAAGGTGATATTGCTTCGCAGTACAGACATTTTACAAGATCTTATGCAGACAGAATTTATTTTTCCTTCATAAGGAAGTTTACCAGCCAATGAGTAGCAACTGTATGTGGCCTCAGATAGTAGTTCATTTTTGTTTTTGTTGTCTTCTAATCAGATTTAATTTCCAATTTGAATGACACTAATAGAAAATTGCCATTTTATGTATACGTGCATTTTAATAATTACACATGCAATTGCAAGTGGATGTATTTCAATAAAAGCCACACAAAAATCTATTGAACCATCCTCTTGTTTCTTTGGGCCTCTTGCGTGAGTTCACTTCCAACGTCCTCCAACCTTCCCCTTACCATGGACCTTTTTGCTGCATTGAGACAAGAAAATGTAAAGTAGATTATGAACAGTCAGAGTCAACACAGAAATGACCAGCAGGTGTGGCTGAGTAGGAATAGAAAGGGAAGTAGTTATACTTCCCTTTCTGCTCTATGACGCTGTGTTCATATCGTAGATGTGCATCTTGTACATAAAGTGGCAAATGTTTAAGAGCTGTGATTTTGGCATTTCCTGTGTAAATGTGACCTGGTATATTTGTATAGTCGATGCAAAGTGTTGTACTTTTTTTTTTTCTTGGGGCGTGGGAGTTGTGTCATGGTGGACTGAGACGAGCAGACTGACTCACAATTTCTGAGCATGTTGGATTCTGTTCAGGAGGACATTGATCTGAAATACAAAACACAAACTCTGACGTCACAAATGAGCCATTTTTAAAATACCCGTTTTGTTTATTCTCGGCTAAATGGCTCACCTCATACTTCTGCCTCCTCATCTTCTCAGTCAGGTCAAATTTCTCCGACTCCAGCTGGTAGATCCATTCCCACATCTCCTTGGCTCTCTCTCTAAAACACAACAGCATTAGCAACTTGAGATGACAGACGTACAGCACACACCTTCTAAAATCTTAATAAAAAAGGTCACTAGCTACTTTTTTGCAGCAGCAGCTTTAAATGGCATGTGCCAGGCTTACTGAGCTTGCATTCCTTGAACATGGAGCTGGTTTAAAGTGTAATGAACGTTTGCTTAAAATGAACCCAAATCTACTGGCAACAACAACAAGAAAAACGAACTCAAAATGCATCAGTGTTTAATGGACCTTAAACTGACCTCAGGCCGTCCTCTCTCAGGTTCTCAAGAGCCAGTGGCTTGCGTCTCTCTGCCAGAGTCTTCTTCTTGATTTCCCTCGCAGTTTGCCTTTTGCCCCGCCTCTGCTCTACCTGCAGGAAACAAACACAGCTCGCTCATCTGACACACATGATCTCTGACTATCATGTAGAGTGATTCTTTCAGAGGGCACTAGAAATGATATGCACTCCACATATTTGCAGTATACAGCGACACACCTGCCTACAAATGTCTTGTTCTGACCTTGGCCAGGAACCCTCCAAAGTGAGCCCCCATATTGGAGAGCACTTTCTTCTTCTTGGCCTCATCCTCTGCCCTCTTCTTGGCCTCTTCGTCTTCTTTCCTCTGTCTCTCCTCCTGAGGAAGTCATCCTCAGCTGATTACTGCAGTTTCCTTTACTCAAATTGCTCTTCTATAGTGCGTAGGGTCAAAATATCATCATCTGAGCGGATTATTGACATGCATGGATCAAAGAACATATGTAGAATAATGTTAAACATTAATTACCGCAATCCGTGTCTGTCTGTCCCGCTCTTTTTCAGCCCTCACGCGCTGCTGCTCAGCTCTTTCTGCCCGGCGGCTCTCCTATAACAGAAAAACCATGCCACATGCCTCTTTAATCACTATTACTCTGAATAGTCAGTGTATCCTGACAAATCTCCCTGTTAGACAAATAAATGGGAAAACAGCACGGGAAAGGCATTACAATCCTGTCTTTGAGTCCAATCAGCTCCTCTTCCTCTTTCTTCCTCTGCTCAAAGTGGACATCAATCAGAGTCTGCAGCTCCAGAAGATCTTTCTCCATCCTTTTCCTATGGATATCCTAACAGGGACCAGTGCATACACGGATCAGGATTATTTAATGCTGTTTTTGCTGCTGTAATCATGTAATTATTCCATTAACCACAATCTTGAAGGAACATACATCAAAGTCAACCCTCTCCCCCTCAGGGATTTTAGGGGCAGCAAGCTGTGTGACCAGCGGCCTGTAAAAAAACATGAAGGCATATCAACATATACATTTTTTTTTTTGACTGATCACATTATTTTTGCGATGCATTTAGTGGTAAAATCAGACAATATTTTTTGATGTTGAGTATTCCCATGTAGTCTTACTTGTATCTGGGGCGTTCTTCTTCAACAGCCAGAGCAGCAGTGAAAAAGTGTATCAGTTCATTTTTTATAAACCACAGTTAGAATTGAAAACACAACACATAAAATTAATCCAAGTTTAACTCTAGGCAAAAATAGGCAAAGAGGCATAATTTGAATGAAGTTTTGCATACATCAGAAAACCCACAGTTCACGGCCACTGTTCATAACCCTACAAAAGATACACAGCGGTTTTTAAACTGTTACTGTGCACGAGGGCAATTTAAGGTTTAAAGTTCACTGTTCATTTTGAATTTAAATTCAAAGTTCTTGTGTTTTACCATGCTACTGTTAATGGACTTGGATCCTGGAAAAACATAGCTGAAAGCTACAAGAAAACACTGGAAGAATTACAATATGTAAATCAATAATTACATTTAGAAGGTTATCCTGTGGGGACGCCCAGGTTGCTGTTATAGCTTGTATCTTAATGTGTTATTATAATAAGGAAAAGGTCGATAAAATCAACATATCTCAGCATCACAGTCTCACCTCCCTCTCCCGGCTCCTCATCTTCGTCTGGAGAAAGAAAGAGTGACAGAGCGATTCACTTGAGAGAAAAGAAGAAACTGCTGCTTTATTAAATTAATGAAAGAATGCCCTTACCTTCGTGACATCCTCTAAATATAAAAAATAATTGAGAATATACATCATACATGCCATAAAACATAAGCTCATGTATTATGAATGTAGAAAGGTTTACATAAGAGAAATGATAAGTTAACTGGTAGGACTGGACTGACTCACCCATGATCTTCGAAATCAGACATGGTGACACTGGAGAGAAACCATAAATATAAAAATCAATACTGCTATACATGTGCAACAGCATTAGCCTAATATATGAAAGGTCTCATATACATATAGGTCTCATATATTATGTAGTTTCTCCATGATTTTATACAAAGCAGTTCTGCTAAAAAAGGGTAACGGCTGCATACGTTTGCAGTATACGTCTTAAATTGTCATAATTTGCCATCAACATGGGTTTGTCCAATATTACGTTCTGCAAACTTACATAATTAATAGAAGGGTTTTAGTAGCAAACACAGACCAAGTACACTTGTGACTGGAGTTAGCCCTCAACTCCCTGAAAAGCTTTAAATCTGGATTATGTAACCTTTGAAAGACACAATCTTTACAAATGATACACTTACAAATGAAAAGCTTTAATTCATAAGAATTAAAACGCAACCTCACTCCATTCAATACACTGAGGAGTTTTGCTGCTACAGCCATGTTTGGTCTGATATGACCAGTAGCTTATGGTGGCTAACGTTAGCTAACTTTAGATACTGTAGATATTGCTGTGTTTGCTGGACTTTATGGCTCTTCTCTGTTTGTGCGACTGTTACACAACATTTTAGATCAGTCAGGTCGCCTAATGGTGACGCCTTTAAAGCAACTGACTGACTGAACATGTTGGGAAATGAGAATAAATTCAATGTGCTGTTGTTCTGTAAACCACTTGTTACATACAAGGTCTAAACATAAATATACACTAATAAAATCAGCAGTATCTAAATTAAATATTTGACTATGCACACATATAAATAGATGAAAACCTCAAGTGGAGATAATTTAATTTAATATTATTTCACATTTTAATATTCAACCTTCTAATAATTTAATATGTTTGCATGCCACTCCAGACGGCTGAGCTTTAAAAGTCATAAAAGCTCTCGTCTCCTGATGTCAAATGTGACGGCCACTGGAGATGCATTACACGTTGAACACAGGTCAGTGCTTTTATGCAAAGAATAAGATTAAGGGGAAAGCCATTTGTAGCTAATGATCTAGGAATAGAAGAGGTCAGAGGGACTATAGGCCGGAGCAGTGTCCTATTACCCAGGATAAGAGTGAGGTATCAGCTGGCCAATCCTTCGTGTTTAATTTGATTTCCAAGAGAGAGTGTGGGATGGAGAGATTAAGCTGGTCGGCCGGCTGCTATTAACACCAGCCAAGTCCTGTATTACCATTTGATCTACTCGCAGTCTTACTGGAGGGATATATAAATGTGCGTGGAGCCCCATAAATATTTTAGCATTCCTAACCATTACTGCAGCAGTTTATATACGTGTTTCAGTGTGGCTTGTTACAGGAGATACAGTGTTCGGGACAGACACACCAGCAATAGACCAATTTTCGAAACATTCTTTTCAATGCAAACAACTGGAAGCCCCTTCCAGACTGCCTGTCTTTGAGTGTATTAACATGGTAGATCAAACACTGAGGCCACCCAAGTCTCTCAGATCCCTTCATGGTTAGTTTTTAGCCGAGATCTCAGAGCATGAGCATGTGAATCTGAACAAACACGGGCACACGGACAAAAGGCAGATGAGGGATTGGGAGAGGAATTCATCACATCGTTTCACTGTTGAATGTTTCTGGCCAAACTGACTGACACACAGTCACAGGCGGACAGAGAGGCCAAGGGCACCAAGAATAACTTGTCATGAGGGAGCATTCTTAATTCCAGAGATATAATACACCTTTATCAACACCCAAGGACCCACTGGTGGGAACCGTGTTCAAAGACATATTATGGTGTTATGTTTTGATCAAGAAGAGCCTGTTGAATTGTATTCTAATTAAAAGGACTGCAGGCTATGTCTATTAAATTGCACACAAGCCATCTAGATTTTTCTTTTTGGTGCAGCCAAATGAGTACATGGCATTATCAATATTAAGATGATATTGCTTCAATTGTACAATGAAAAAAATCTGAATCATTTTTTTCTGACTAATGAGGATGACAGTGTTTAGAAAATTCAGTCATTCATCAGTCATTGTCAAGTTAAGCATCCTTCATTTAATCAGTTATTTATTCACTATTATTTAAATGTTAAAAGTGCAATATTTTATTTTATTTTTTGGCCACTTGAGGGCAGCGGGAACAGGCTTTGAACACAACACTGACATATTAGCGCCTTTTAAGTTAATATGGCGACCTTGTTAGCAAACACCAGAAGACATGGAGCAACATTAGCACTCATTCTGAGTCGTGTTTCTGGCCACCTGATGAATGTACGTCCAATCTTCACTCTCCTTTTAGCTCTGTTTGTGGTCTCTACCAACTCCTGCGGGAAATATCTGGTTCTTTAGCTGCTAAATGCTCCACTATGTCCACCAGCTAACTTCGTGTCTGTCAGTCGATTGGTGCTGGGCAGGTAGCATACAGTGGGGGTTTGAGAGAACAGCTGCCTGCGCTGAAAGACGCTGTAATGCTGAGGGGAACTGTAGATTTTGTGATACTTTTCTCCGTGGGTTCATCACTATGAGCGACCCTTTTCACATTACACATTAATTTGATCCATTGTTATCTTAAAAAAATATTGATTATAGCTGCTTTAAACTTTAAACTAATTTGAGCAAAGTGCTTCACAGTCTTGAAATTCATCTAACAATAATGTCATTTTGAAATGTTCACAGCCCATAAACAATGCTGTGTAATCAAACCCAATGGTGTGCACATTCACTGGAAATTGTAGAACTACATTACACATTACAGTACTACGTACTGATTGTGCCACGTAAGGTTCATGCCAGATAAAAATGATGGAAGACTTTGCCTAAAAAACTAAAAGCCCAAACGTCTTTGGTGACTTTTTGATTGACTGCAAATAACACAGCACTGTACAAGAATAAACACCTCGGTTTAGGAAAAGAACAGCGCAGAGGAAAAGTTAAAGCACATACCTGAACAGCAAAAGAGAAGGATGTTCACTGATGATGAAAACAAGGGGAGTAATAACTAGAGGGAACAGAGCTTTATATAAGGGGTCCTCTGGGGTGACAGAGAGGTAACTTGTGTGTGTGTGCGTGTGTGTGTGTGTGTGTGTGTGGATTATTGGCGGCTTTTAGGAGCATAAACTGAAGTCCGACAGGCAGGATAATGAGCGAAGGGTTTGTTGCTGACCTCACAGCTGAAACAAGAGACAAGAAGACAGGTGGCAGAAGATAAATAGAGACAGGAGAAGAAGAAGAAGAATAACAAGAAAAACAAAAAAATTTCACTGGTACCCTTGGTCTTGGTTACAAAGTTGAACCTTGAACCGTGAAAGGCAATTCAAGGGAGGAAACTAACTTTAACACTCTGGAGGTTGTTCTAGGAAAAGTGTTTCTGACCTTTACTGACCGACTGATCTTTATCTTTGAACGGTATGCAAAACCATTTAAACAAGAATAAAAGAAATCCACCACTTATAAATGTCACGCCCGTTTTGACAGAACTGTCATTAAAAATGTTGATGTTGGTAGAAGTCAAGAAGTTGTTTTCTCACTACCAGTATACACTGGCGATTATATAGTAACATAATAACTAGCTAATTTGAATGAAGGTGTGGTTTGTCAATACAGTTTTTTTCTTGCTTCCATAGATCCAAAAAAGCATGAAGGGCTCAAGCTTCAGTGGAGGATGCAGCCAGATGGGAAAATTTTCCATAAAAAAGAAAAGAAGAAAGAAATTAATTAAGCCTGTTAGATTGAGACACCAAGTGAAGCTGCCACTAAGAAATAATCTGCAGTGGCAAACAAGACATTACAACTACTCCTGAACATCTGTATGGACACCTTAAATGTGATCATAAAAATATTCCAGCTAGAGTGGTTTCTACAGCCAGTAAAATCATGAGAAATGAAACCAGAATCAGCTGGGGGAGTTGTACTCTATTTATCTGACATTGTACACACAGTTGTCTTATGATGTATGTATGTATATGTATTATTCATGTATTGATGAGGTTGATTTTTACATTTTTCATGCTGTCTTCAGTGTTTTATGTTCACATTATTCTTTTACAGAAAAATTACATAAAAAAGATACATTAACTTTTTTCCCTTCTGACAAATCAAAGCTTGTAAGAATTATGTTTACAGGCCTTGGGGAGTTCTACTGCATATGTGAAAAAAGTTGCATAAAGCCTTTTGAGCCTCTAGAGGGAGCTGCGCAAAATCTGATAAATTGCCTTAAGTGATGGCCGTGGTTGAGTTGCATTTTGGGTAATGTAGGCGCCAGGTTCTGACAAGGAAGAAGAATGCGTGGAATAAAAAAAGGGATATATCTGGTTCTGCTGCATCGATTTTCATCTTTTTTTTTTCTAGCTGTCCATCATGAGTCCAACAACGTTATAGGAGTACATTGCTAAATCGGTAGAGTACTCTTTTAAGGCAAAAAAACAAAAACAAAACACACACCTTTTTTCTTCAACAATGCCTTTATGTTCCCTCATAATATTGCATTAAAAAGGCTGACAGTAGCAATACAATGAGACAAGCTCAACTGACCTGAAGTGAAAGCTAAAAAGGCAATAATCAATGGAGGAAAACAGAGGAATCTGCGTCACTGGCAACACACCATCCTTTGAATCAGATAGCTTGACTACAGTGTCACTTAACATGAAATCCACATTTGACCTGCAGCACTGCTTGAGACTGAATAGCTGCACATGATGTTCATAAATACAGCTTGCATTGTTATGGTGCTTGATTAATAACGCAGGGATGATAATAAAAAATACAAAACAGATTTATAGATGGCAGTGAAATAACTGGAGTTCATTGCAGTTTGCAGTTTTTAACTTGGTAAGTTTCAAATATCTACTGACCACTGAAAGAAAAAATACATTATTTGTATGTACAGTTTGAATATCAGGGTTCCCACACATTTTTACTAATGAATTTTCCAAACTTTTCCATAATATTTTACCTGATTTCCACAACTTTATTTAAGTAGTGTAAAATAGGTAGGCCTATATAGCGATCATAGGGTGCAGGCTAGGGTCTGCCTCTTTCTTGAGCAAGTATATGGACACCGTTGATGTTTGCGCCGCAGACTACCAAATGTTGCCTCTCTCTTGAGCCATGTATTTGTCGCTTGAAAGCCAAACATTATTAAACACGCACTTCAGACATTCCCGCCACCAACTAGTTGAATACGCCAATGTGTATCACGTGATACTAGTGACGTTTCAACGGTGCAGCGCATTGCAGCACTAGATTTTAAACCATAAACCACCATACTTTTTCCAGGAATTTCATGACAATGGGAACCCTGGAATATGTTTGACAAATAAAATAAAAGTTATTTCCTGGGTGAGTTGGCACTGACTATAATACCAGTCAAATAGCAATGCCAACCTATGAATTTAATAGAGCCATGTCATTTCACTGTATATAGAAACAGCCTGGCACTCTCAGCACAGCATTACAATCATGTGTTTTTGTAGAAAGCAGATTTATACATAATGAGTAAACACAGAGAAGTCACAGACTTCCAAAATTTTAAAATACCTGGAGTCACTGTTACAGCAATGTTGCATTTGGATGGTAGAAACTGAAATCACCTCAACAGTCCTGCATGTTTTCTCTCCATGCTAACGCTATGAGACTCAAGACGTATTCAAATTCAACAACAGAAAATTAGTGGCACAAAAGTGTGGCATACTTAATGGAGTCAAAACATACTGCACTTGAATTTATATTAAATTACTCCCTGGAATAAGATGTTAGGATTTCTACCCTAACACTGAGTGGTGCAATTCATACTGGCCTTTTTATAATAATCAAACAATGTCATGATAATAACTTTTTCATTTAGGGTTCATGATTATATTTTTTCCAATGGTTTGACTGTTAAAACTAAACTAAACTGATAAACCGTACTGTACTTGAATCACACTTCTTGATTTGTTAGTCTATGGACCATTTTCCTTCTCATACACCTACCACACACAGCTAATATACATACACAAATACAGATGAAAATCAATACAAACACAACCTCCATTATATCAGTTTCCCCATGGAGCTGTCTCTTTAATATCATCTGGCTGGCTATAAAATTCTCCCAATGCATGAGTTTAAAAAAACCCTGTCTCTCCTCACATCATTTATGCTTGCACACCTTCCCTTCAGCATCCTTTTCCCCTGAGTAACCGTCTACAGGTCTTTCTTGACCTCTGGCTGACTCTCTTCTGCCTTCTTGGGCTCTTTTTGGTTGGGGCCCAGCAGCTGTAGCAGGTCGTTCATGGCTTTTCTGATCTCAGCGGCAAACATATGGGCTTCCTGGAAGGGTGACAAACAATTAAGAATGAGGAGATAAATGTGTGTGGGACAAAAAAATTATTTGCATTATACAAAACTTCGTCCAATAAAGGTTCCATGTCATCACATCTGCTCTCATCGATCTAAATAATAACAGAGATAAACTTTATATCCAAATAACTTCACAACCTCAGGGTAAAAAAAGCTGTGCGCAAAACAAAAACGTGTTGTCATTGATGTTAATATTATTAGATTTGTTTAACTCTCAAGTACTGATATCAATATCTACCTCACAAATCCAGTATCAGTCTGGCTGTAATGCTCAGCTTCATAGGCTTAATTGTTAAATTATACTATCCTTTTCCTCAGACACATACTTTAAAGGACATGCCCACATCTTCATTACTGGAAATACACACATCTTGTCTACACTTTCTAAATAGAAGCAATTTCAAAAATTGTGGCCAAAAGATAATGCACAGCATAAAAATAAAAATTCAGTCCTGGCACAAGTCCCAAGTTGAGGAGTTTATTTTGTTCACTTTTCTTATGCAGCATAATATTACGACTTTCATTACACTCACAGTGTCTGGACATGAGTGCTTGCACGCGATGTGGAAGTTCAGGCTATCTCCCAAAACTTGATAGCACACCCCATAACCGTCATCTGCCACCTGAAAGAGATACAGACAATATTTATATAATGGCTGCTTGCTGAATATCAGAGCCACTTTCCAAAAAGAAGAACCTGCGTTGTATATGCTAGAAATATTTCAAAACAAATATTAAAAATATTTGCTTATATACATTTACTGTGTCAAGTTAAATTAAGATGGGTTGTAGGGTGTAAAATGAAAATTTAATTACATATACAAAACTAGTAAAATGACATGCTACAATGGCAAAATGTTTATTTCTGGTTTGCAGTTTAGCCATAACTTAAACAATTTAAGGACTTTGTGATTAAAGCATTGATGGCAGCACTGACCGGTCCAAAGCCCCCTCCACAGAGCATGTATTCTGGGTGGTTGACAGTATCGTACAGATGTAAGAGCTGGAATGGAATCTGACTGGTGGACAGCCGCCAGGGCTCAGACAGCACCTGAAATACCCACAAGAAGCCATCGCATCAGTTTGCTGAAGTCGCTGCTCTAGTAAAGAGATGAATACTCATAATGAACTGGACAGACTGATATAAATGAAGTGACAAACCTCTTTCAAGAAAGGAGACTCCACTCCGAGGTATTTGGACACCACGTAGAGGCAAAAGAGGTGTCTGTCGATGCCAGCTCCAGTCATAGCCATGCGGTACAGATTCTGGTGCTTTTCTGACGCTGCGTGGAACAAACGCCTGCACACATCTGCTGCCTGGTGGAGAATGGCATGAGTGACTGCTTGGCATAGCACACATTAATAATAGACACTGTATGATTTATGCGAGGGAAATAGAATTAGATGTAATAATTTGCAATGTCGATTTATTTTTATCAGAGAACCTTTAATCATTCTCTTTTGAGTTACTACTCTACCAAAAATGATGAAAATCAAAAGGCAGTTTCCATGGTCTCACCTCTCCACCCACCAGCGCTTGGACAAATGCACTGGTCTCACTGGTACAGGAGCGAACAGTCTCGGTTCTGCCCTCCCTGAACAGACGGGTCATGGAGGCTTCGTACGTCAAACAGAACGTCTTCCGGTTCTGGAACGCAAAAACAAAACTCACATGCAACAGATAATATTGACACTCCCAAATTCAATGTACAAATGTCCAAATTTTATGCAGTCAGATTTTCTTTCTGTTTAACTGTCACATGTGCAGAGTACAGAGCCAAAACAACATTCTACTTCAGAGGGAGGCTCACCCTGTAGTTGGCCAACTGAAGACCAATCTGAACGAAGGCATCTGGACTGACTCGACACTTCTTGATCTTTTCTTTGCCAAAGTCTTGGAAGATCAAAACGTGCAAGTCCACATCGTCAGCCAGGGCCTGGGCTACTGCCAGAGACTGGGCGATCTGCTCCTCACACTGAGACAGACACATAAACAGTTAACATAAACAAGATACCTATAACCACTGCACTGTGGTTTCAAAAGAATAAGCCATGCTTCCATATTGTTACAAATAATGAGTCAGCTTTTACCACCCCTTTTTACATGTCACATAAATGTGAACATGAAATATATGTATCAATTGGCTGGATTCATCAGTCATTTTTAACACCCTTTAGTTACATTAATCCAAGTACAATGCATGGCAGTGCGAATACAACTGAAACCTTAAATAAATAGTTTCACATTTTTGTCAATACTCTTATTCGCGGTCTTGCTGAGTGTTTTTAACTGATACCACTCTCATGTCTGTATGCCAAATATGAAGCTACAGCAGCTTAGCTGGACTGTTTTCATTACTGTGAGGTTGCCAGGCAACAAGCGGAGACTCCAGGAAGTTACTGTAGTAGTCCAGCCCTGTGAAACCACAACTTATTATTTTTAGATTTCGGTTTGTGTATAATTAATCAAGCGAGATATTACTTGTTGAATGTACAGGTGTTGGTAGGGGTACTTTTTGACCTCTGGACAGAGCCAAGCCACTTGTGTTTCCTCCTACTTCCAGTCTTTATGCTAAGCTAGGCTAGCCGCCCACTGGCTTTACCTTCATATTTAGCTTACAGAAATTCAAAGTAGAAACTCAAAGTATCCCACAATGCATTGCGAAAAATAGTGTACAACCGATGGTCACTAACCAAGCACTATATATCATCATGCATTGCGCTGAAAGAAAAATATCAGACAGATGAGGAGAGAAAGCAGCGCGAAAACCTTTTTTCATTTTGCAGATGAGCTCACTATATATTCCTCTACATATAACTGCACAGATAGAGATAGGGAGTAGTGAATGAGTGGATGATTTCAGACACAGCCTACTTCTTTAAAAATAGTGTTTCTCTACATTCAAAGCAGTCGAGCAGTCCAACATTGTAACGACTGTGATGGGTGGTGATATCAGCATCAACCTGTGATCCTGTCAACTCTCACTGTGAAAGACAAAATGAAAATAAGAAGTTTGCATGCTACAGTGCCTATTTAAAATTGGAATAATCTAATTGGGAGTAATTGTGATCTTATAATTTAAGTAGGAGCTTAATGTGAATTATGATATGATGGTGATTAGCTAAAAGAGTAAAGGAATTCAGGGAAATGTGTGAATGGATAACTAACTTCTGGAGGAATATCCCAGGTCAGCTTCTGCGGTCGTGGTAGTGATGAATCCACTTCTCCTTTGCAGTGACCCTCTGCATTGTATCCAAGCTGGAAACATTCGATGGCC
The DNA here is from genome assembly GCA_008360985.2 of Macquaria ambigua. NCBI lineage: Eukaryota > Metazoa > Chordata > Actinopteri > Centrarchiformes > Percichthyidae > Macquaria > Macquaria ambigua. The sequence continues at coordinate 96,378 of VMKM01001604.1, read as the reverse complement.
AAGGAGTACTGGAAACACACAACATTTCGAAGTGACTCAGAACCAGATGACAACAGTGTGCAACCTACCTTGCTTTCACGTTCCTTACCTCCCATAAGTGTGATAACACTGGTGCATCAGCCAATGAGTGCTCACAATTTAGGCCAGTCTTTCCATTCTTGTAGTAAACAACCGAGAAGGACTTGTCGAACCACCTGCATGACAACCAAGATAATGACTGAACGCTGCAGGGAAAATTACAACAATTACAACATCAACAATTAAAAACTTATATATTATTATTATACTAATTACATGTCCACAAGACAGTGATCAGTTTAGTGTAAAATTACCTGTCATAACATTTCCCATGCAGTAAGGATTTGGCGTAGCAATCTAAAGTAGCTGACGAGTCATCTGCCATCATGTCCTGTTCATCATCGAGGGTCACAAAGAAGGCGGCTTTCTCAATGCAGTCCAGAGAGCGTTTATTGACCCCGCTGCTGAAATACATCATCCTGGCTTTAGCCCATGGAATTCTGGAAACCATTTCAGAGGAAAAGGATGACATTACATTAAGGATGCAGTGTGCTGTCTGGTCCATGTGATTCGAGCACAGGTGCCTTGTCAAGCAGACCTGTCTCCAGCGGTCAGGGCACCCAGTTTGGCCTCTCCTGTGCAAGGAGGTGAAGGGTCATCGAGGATCCTCTGGATTTGGACTTCAATCTCCCTGGGGCACAGGAGTCTGCCTGCGTGGTACACCTTAAGACGAAAGTAGCGACCCCTGTGGTATACCGCTACGTGGTCACTGTCCTGCCAATGTTGCAGAGTATCTTCGCACATAAAAGAAAGAGGGAAAGAGGGGTAAGTGTAAATGGTTTGTTTAACTAAGTCAAAGGCATGTCATAGAAACACAAATAAATTAGAGGTGATGCACTTCATTCAAGGATTTATGTGTGCCTTGTGTTTAGGATTTATTCTAAGCAATAATAAATCTGTTTAATTCTATTTTAGCTTATTTTTCGCTTCTATTTTATTTCACTCTTTAAATCCTATTTAAATGTGTCTTTTTATATTGCCCCGTGTTTCTTTTCTTAATGCCTTTTATGTCTCATGTAAAGCACTTTGAATTGCCTTGTTGTTGAAAGGCGCTATATATAAACTTGCCTTGCCTTTTATTCAAAACCTAAGCATTTTGTCTGTCCTACTTGCACGGGTTTTTCTCACATTCACGTCATTCATCTTTAGCAATGCATTCATTTAATTCAGTTTTTGTTGGGATTGCAGCACACAACAACTCAATCTGCATTGTGTCCTGGTGACAATAATTTGATTAAATAACACAATAATGTTAATAAATATTCTAAATAAATGATATATTTTTAAACTAAAATCTGAGTAGTTTGGCAACTCTGTCTATACTTTTGCCTGTAACATTTTCTGAATAGAAGGCTGTCCACTAAAGCGTCAGAATCAGTGAACCAGTCATCAAATACAGCTGAGGTCTTCTTCACTTAACTAACTTGCTCCAGTGAAGTTACTCACTGGCCACAAACAGAAGACTTCATTTGCACTGGGCAGCTCTCAGGTAAAACATGTTTGAATATAAGCATTCATGGGAAACAGGAACCCTCCTTCTGTGGTCCACTGGATAAAGGTAATAAAAACACACAGAAAGATGCCTGAGGTATTTACACAACATCCCTCACACACCCTGTTAAACAACTCAGCACCTGTTGCCTGAATGAAAAGGTTACGTGGAGTGACCTGGGAGGGATGTTGTGTGACCTGACACTACTCTACAAGTCATCCTAAAAAGACCATAAAGTTGAATGAATTAGGTTTGATCCACATGCAAGCACTTGACGCACTGGCGCACACTTGACTTTACTGAATTCAGATGAACAGTGAAACATCTTCAACTTCACAATACTGCTCCAACGGATACTTTTAGGTTGATCTAGCCTACCTTGTGCTACCGGGATGACTGAGATGACTCTAAACGGATGAAGACATACTATAGGAGGCACGCCTGAGTAAAAATTAGTGCTGCAATACTGGAAGCAAGGATGCAATTTGTGTTTTCATTAACATGATGGACTGTACACAAGACAGGGATATATTTTAATTTCAAATGATTAATTATACACAGTAAAAAATGTTAAGCACATTTCTATTGTTATTATATTGGTTTGACATTTAGAGATCTAAAACTAGGATTGTGTCAGTTGTGTGAAAATGTAAATACTACCTGTAAGTGTTCCAGGGATGCGACAAGTGTCAAATATACGCTCAAATTGATAGGAACAGCAAGGAACAGCAGACCTCAACAACCACTGAGCAGGATAAAGAAGGATGGGCCAGTACAAAAACAAAGTAAGGGAGAGAAAGAGAGGAAACAAATACAGGAATGTTGGGGTGACATGGAAAGAGAACCAGGGGAGAGAGGAAGGAAACGATGAGAAAACAAAATGTGTGGGCAGAAGAAAATATACATTAGTTAGAGACAGACCCTTTCCAGAAACACAGACAGACCTGAGATGAGACCAGAAGGCAAGAGGAGACAGATGAGAGATGACAGGATGGGCTGTACAGCAGACATATTATGACTCAGTGAATCACCACACCATGCTTCAGAAGACCATACACACTCACGCACACACACTGTCTTTCACACAATTTTCTATCCCACACTTAAACTACAGAGGGTTCAGACACCTTGAGTATGCCTCATCATCTCTGAAGCAGTGGTGTGTCTTTGTTGAAGTTAACTGCTCGTGTTCAGACAGTATCAGCACTGTGTGAGACATCACGTTGCCACAGTGTGTGGGTGTTTATGTGCGTGTACATGTCAGTCTCTTTACCGGTCTCCTCTCCAGGAGTGCGTGTGGTGCTGAATATCCTCTCACACTGAGCTGCACACAGAGGAATGACAGTGCCTGGTATACAACTCTGGGAAACGGAGAGGAGAAGACGAAGGCAAGGGCATAGGGAGAAGAACAGGGGGAGAGCAGTGGAGGAAACGTAGAGTCAAGCAAAAAGAGGGAGAATTTTTGTTTTTTAAAGAGTGGGAAGAAACGAGGGAGGTAAATAGAGAGAAATGAAGCAAGCGAAAGAGAGGTTGAAAGGAGTACAAAAGGAAGGGGTGAGAGATGAGCGTGGTATGAGAACATGAGGGAACTGTCTTCACATAAACATGAAAACTAAATAAATAAATGGAGATACACATGCAATCATATCACAGTCAAGACACACAAACACTGATGGATGGATGTTACTCACACAGTCAAAACACAATCAAAACACGTACTGATGCTCTCATACGTTTCTATGTTCTCTTATTATTTAAGCAAGAAATATCCCAATGTCTCAACATTTGAGACATTTGATTAACAAGTCGTCTGTTGCCATGGCAAAGAGACATGAATAATGAACCCCTCCGTGAATATGGAGCAGCTAGGGTTGACTGGCGGCTAAACTCACAGGTTTAATCTCTTCTTTGTTGAGTTTGCGGCGGTATAGGAAGAGCGCATGAATGTGGTTGCCTGCCCTGGCCGCCTGGATGGGTGTGGGTGTCACATACAAGAACTCCTGGGGAGAGAACGGACCGAGACAGGAAGTCAGGAGAAGACACGCCTGGTACAGTCCAACATTAAACAGAAGGCAATCCAAAGTGAGCACTACACCATGGTAGTCTGGACATTTCTTAGATCAAAAAGATATAAAGATTTTCATACCATGCCATAATAGTTACTGTTGACCAATAATGGGCTCCGTCCACGTAGATAGACATATTCCTCCCACCAGTCACTAACCTGAAAAATGAAAACACACACAGAGACAAAGATTTTTGTGAGAAAGCTAATATTCCGGCCAACTGGCAGCCACAACGCTTGCATATTCAGACAGAATAAATAATTAAAACCACAGAACCTCACAAAGATATACATTGTTAATGGAATTTTAAATTTCCTTTGGACTGCTTCGCTTTGGACATTTAAGTGACGTTTTGAAACAGCCACACTTAACCAGAGCATTGTGGTCAACCACTTACGTAGTTGGTGGCCCAGAGAGCTTTGAGCTTGAGGTACCACTGCAGGCGGTTACCGAGGCTGCTCTCAAACTCTGCGGCCAGCTTGGTCATGCGTTCATACTCCGCATCATCCATCAGTGGACGCACTGATTCCAAGTACTAAACAAAAAAGATGTGCAAAAAAATAAAAAACACAATTCAACTGAATAATAATAAGCATTATTTAGCAGAAATAAAACAACCAACAGGATTATGTGGTCTATTAAATACAGAAACATAGAAAAAGATTAGTAAATCAATGAATTAACATAAATTAACCTCTCATCTGTCAAATATATTTCAATTTAGAAGGGTCGATACCTTGCATTTTTATACATTTCTCAACTAGCTTGCAGCCAGATAAGAAAAAAACACTCAGACAATAACAAAGGAAATTTGGCGCAACAGAGGGAGAAAATGATGAACGTGAGAAAGTGATCCATCTGTTTCATGGTCAGTAATCAGCGTGTTGTCATTTCCTCCGTTTCCCGTGACGTCTCACCCTCTTGACTGTGTCCTTGATGGCAGGCACAGGCAGATTTGGCAACGAACCCTGGTAACTGTAGAGCAGAGGCTTCCTGCCAGAAAAGATCCGCACCAGCGCCTGGCATAAATACACAAGCATATTACAAAAAAAAAAAACAAGCTCAAAATACTAAAGTGAGGACAGACATAGGGCTTATTATTTTTGGTTTTCAAGTAGTTTTACAGAATATCATTAGTCATAAAAATCTGACATAAAAATCTATTATAAAAACAAGGTGATTTTAAAAATACCCCTTGCAGAGAAAATACTCATTTTTTATCCATTTGTTGTTCAGCTTATTTAGAGGGACTCTTTTCCATTTTCCTCTTATTTATCTCTTCACTTTATGTTACTGGAAACATTTTCTGAACAAGAGGACCTCGTTCACTGTAGAAGTACAGTAAACAGTATTTTCTTGCAGCATAAAACACGAACATTTTGTATTATGTGAGTACATAAAAACTATTTTGCTACTCCAATCCAAAAAGAAAAACAATATGAAACAGTAACAAACAAATATGATGAGCTTTAGATTACATTACATTACACTGTGCTAGTTGTATTTTTAACAACAGCATATAAAAGCGTCACTGTTCAGTGACACCTCAGGCTGCATACCAAAGATAACAGAACTGGGGGACAGTGAAAGTGAAAAAAGGTGTGAAACAGCACTGACCACCCAGACTTTGGTGGTGTTGGACATCTTGCCGTGCTGCTCGAACATCCAGCGGTGGTAGGACAGGAGCTGCTTGAGGCACAGGCGCATGGTGAAGATGAGCAAGAGCCATAGCATGGTGCTGAAGAGCACTGCTGACACCAACGTCTGGCACTGGGTACTCATAGACTGGCTGGGAATGGTGGGACAAGATGGACAGATGGATGGAAGGGGAAAGAGGGAGGAAAAAAAGAACAGTGAGTGAAACAAATAGAATAATACAATTTAAAAAAGAAATTGAAAGAAGATGACCGAGGCTAGGAGCAAAGAAACCACACACAAGAATGGATGGAAAGAACAACACATATTTGTATTTAAATTATAAGAGCTCATGGTAATATCAAGCTAGGAGATCTCTAATTAATTCGTCCCATTTCTATCTTTTCCAAATCCCTTCACTTTAAATTAAATGCAAAATCTGGTTTATATGAAGAGAACAGTAGAAAAGAGAAAGGATAACATTGTAAAGATGAGACAAAAAGAAACATTAAAAAAAAGATATTACAGAAGACAGTGAAAAAGGAAGAATGGGAAGGGGTAAGGCTTTTTTAAACAACACTACACATCTATACATTCTGTGCACTGACCTCTCTGTGACACTATGTAAAATCAGGGAAGGGGGAACATTTCGTTTCTGCAGGGGTGTCTGGTGAATCAAAAGATTAATCACTAATTTTAAACATTTCATGGAGTCACAAGCTGTGTTACCTGACTGGCAGGTGCTCCTGTATCTTGGCTATGAGTCCCATGGAGGGGTCGGAGCGAGTGTACATAGTAGCCAGGATTGCTATGACCACAAAAAGCCAGGAGGAAGGACTAGCAGGATATACTCCTGTTACCACACTGTTCTGTCAAGAAAGAGAGGTTGGTTTTAAATCCCATTCTTCCTGTTTACAATCAGTACACTGACATGCACACTTATAATTCAGTTCGGATCAGATTAAGTTAATACATGTCATGTAAATGCTCAGTTCTGACTGTCATTTAGATCAGTGTCTTACATTAATCTCATTTACACAACAAATTACCACGAATTTAACTGTTAATTTAAGCAGCAGGCGCATGTACGACATCACTCACATTCACTTCACATTGCTTCTGAAAATGAATGAGTGATGGAAGTGAGGATCAAACAAAGACACAAGGACACCCACATGCAAAGGGTGTGTCATAATGTGTGCCATTCATTATTGATTGATGATGAAGTCCACACATTACGACAGGAAAAAAGCTCACTGAGAGCAAGCTCTCTTTGTCAGGAGCGCCCTGTATACAGCAGGGTTATATAAAACTACAAAAAAACTAAAATACAACATTTCAAATTACGGATTACAATATGAAGGAAAGCAATTAAAAGACCACAATTAAAACAATTAAAGACAACTAAAAGTGAACACTGCTGCATTCAGCCTGTATCAATGTTTCAATGATTGAGGTGAAAGTACAAGTAACTTATATGAATGCCACATTCAAGTTTATTCTGTTTATTCTGGAATGGATCAAACTACAAACTGAGAAGAATGAGCAGAAAATTAACGAAAGCTAAGCACGAACAAAGAAAACAGACAACAGGCGTGACAGCCAGAGCGGAGATACCTTGAGTCTGATGATTCGCTTCTTCCAGGAGCGCACACCAGAGAGGTAGATCTCAGTGAGGGCCTGGTGGGACAGCCGCAGATCAATGCCATCCGGCGTGACGGTGAACTGGAAGGCCACCGCCTGGTGTGCTTCTGCCATGGTTACTGTGCACGCAAATACTAATGAACATGGTGAAAGCAGCCCCGCCACAAACAAATCTGTTTAAAAGCCTGGTGTATATTACTGGCCAAGTAAACATACAGGATTAGCTTACAGTTAAACTGTCTTTCAGGTTTGACAAGATTGTATAAGACCTAATATACGGCACAAGGATTCTTCTTCTAGAAACAATACCCAATACTTCTGATGATGAGACCTCAACTGTGACATTTAGGTACCCAGGGGGCAGATTCTAACAAAGGGCACATGGGTATGAAGATCTCAACAGCGGCTTTTTATACCATGAAATGGCCCACTTAATAACAGCACACTGCATGCAAGCTGTCAACAAGAAAAATAAACAGAAAGGACAATGTAAACGGCCAACAGCAACATCCTTATGCTTTGTGATCACAATTCATATGCAACTGCACTGCAGCAGCTGGTAGCAAGTGCTGTGAAGGGACTTTCAGATGATTCATCAAACTAATGATGAATTGCAAAATGTGTGCGTGTACGCCTGGCAAAGCACATCCATCTCATGCATGAGCATTTTAAGGGAAACTCAGAAGAGACACATTATTTATGAGTCCTTTCAAATGCAAAAGTCAGCTTGAAATTGATACAGTTTGATGGGAAAGCGCTGACTGGCTGCTGATGTGATCGGGTATTTTTGTTCACAAAGAGAATTGATTTTCCTCCATAAATAGGCTATGGGTAATGCCCTGAGGTTTAGTCACTCCGACACTGGACTGCACCCCTGTGGAGACCACGTCTGCTCGTATTGTGTGTTTAAAGAGGGCCCACACACACACACACACACACAATTCCCTCATCGTCCCCAGGTCCCATTGAGGTTCTGCTCTTTAGGTCTGATCTGGCTCGTACAGTCGTGCCTGTGCCAAGGACTAACAGCAGTACATTTCAGCCCCCTTTCTTTCAGTGCCAACACAGACACAACACACCTGCTCAGTTCAGTGCTGATGGCACACACATACACACACACACACACACACACCCACCCAAGGAGCCACTTTATGAAATGCCGGTCCCACTAAATTCTATTACCAATATCCCTTTGACAGGAATAAATGTTTTGAGAGCTTAGTCTGCATTGACAGTGTAGTAATCCTTAGCATCTCTGCAACTTTGATTCCCAATTCACTTAGAGCTGATGTCTTTACAGCTATGTTATAAAAAAGACTACCAGACAATGATGCAGCTTACCAATGATATTTATGATTAGGCTACAGATATAGTATAATTGAATAGAGTAATTAATAAGGGAACTGGGCTATGAATAGTAAAGTCTGTTCAAAGATGTTACAGCTTAAAGAAAAAAAAAGGTTTCAGAAGAACTGACACAACTCTGTATTTTTTACTTGCTTGATAATAAGGACAAAACAACAACTCAACAACTTTGCATTTTGAGCTTTGGAAAGAGAGAACAGACAGAAAGCAAGCGGATCAACAGTAGACAGCAGCTCCAGAGCAGGAAGAGAGAACAGAGCAAGGCAGGACTCATATGTGTAAACTAGGTGAAAGGTAAACACCTCTGAGGCGTTTAAATTACTGGAAAAGTAGAAGCAAACTTAAGCAAAACCCTGTAACAAAATATAGAATGAGTGGAAATTATTGTTATGTTCACGTAAGATACGTTAAACAACCAAAAATGTAAACTTCAACCATGTATATGTACATTCTTTTGTGGCCTTTTGCCGCCCAGGAAAACCAGTTCCAGTAAAGAGTAACTGGAATGTAAAGAATGAAGAGTTAATGGAACTTCACACACAGCAACAGATACTGTATATTGTTAGTGTTTCAGTAAGCTCTGCCTTATCATAACTTATCTTGACGAACCTTTGCCCGATCTGCCCAACAGGGAATAAAGAGAAGATGGAAAGTAAAGCAGTACTATGCCTCATTATGGCATCAAGTGAAAATGTAATATTGTCAGGTTACTGTGTTATCATACTCACATTGTAGAAGCAATCGCGTAATTCAAGACAAACAGGTACGAAAAACTAAATATTCTTGAACTTCAACTCTGAAGTACTGAATCTTATGTTATTTTCAGGTTTGAATCGACCAAAAACACACGAATATCCTGCACAACCCCAACAACTGACAACCAATAGCCTACTATTAGCCAAGATTATATAATGTTCTCATATCACTATCAAATGAAGCAGACTTGAATGTAAAATCAGATATTGCTTAAGTTAAATAAGTATTAATCCACACCATGTGTTCTGGTCATTGAGAGTTGGATGTCGAAATTTCCTCCCCAGTGTTGACTAAAAATCTGAGATACTTTTTTTTGGGGGGGGGGGGGGGGGTTACCAAATATTTCATCGGCTCTTTTACATTTTGGACAAAATTATGTAAACTTATCCACCGATATTAAGTAAGCTAGGCGTCATTTGGGCATGCTTTTTTGATTCTGACATCTCCTTCAATGGTCAAGTGACAGCGGTTGCACAATCAGGTTTTCTCCAAAAACTGGTAACTTTTTATCAATTGCAAACATAGACAAAGTCTAATCTTGTCACAACTTTAAATCCCCATGCTCGGTGCTTAGTCAGCTCTCCAGCTCACACCAGATACTTGTGATCAATTATATCAATCAACTATAATTGACTCTCTTCACTGGTCACACATAGTTTTAGATTTGATTTAAAAATTTTAGTGGCAACATTAAGGGCTCCGTGTTACAGTAATGGTAGACTCTAACGAGCCTGACATCCCCAGGTAGGGCAGTCCTTGTTGTTCTTAAAACATGCCTCATTACCTTAGGTGACTTGGCCTTCACTGTTCCGCCCTTCGCTGTGGAGCTCCCTAGGTATGAATCTCTAGAAAAAATCATCTTTTAAATCAATTCATCAAACTTTATATTTTAAGATCTGCTTGGCTTTTATATGGTTTATTGAAATAACTTGGAGAGCTAAATATAAATAAATGTATTCTCCTTCAGTGGAGGAATGCAAGGGTGTACACTGGTATGTCAGCAGAGTCTAAGCTTACAGAAGAATGGATCATCATATTGAACGGCAAAGCCCTTTACATCCAAACATTTCATCTATGCAGAACTTTAAAGTTCCTCTAAGCCATTATAAGCCAGTGTCTTATTTATTGTCAGTGTTTTATGAGGCAGGGCTGAGCAGAAGACTTCTGAATGGAAGTAGCTTATGGGTAAACTCTATATAGAAATATTGGTAAAGCCATGCAATGCATCATTGACTATATATAAGGCATATTAGATAGGACAGCTTCCAAAACGCATGTCAACAAACAAAGCAAATAACGGTAATGGTTAGGTGACATTCCAGCCCTTTCAGCCAGGTCAGCACACATTGGAAAGCAGACAGGAAAAAAAAAGGGTTATTATAGCTAGCTAACACTTACATCTTAGCAAACATTAATGCCAAGAAACCTCCTGTTTTGGTTGTGAACACAAAGCAATATTTAATTCAGCAGTAGTAACAGTAATATTAATCATCTTTACGTATTTAGTTATCAACCTCGTATAATTATTATTAGTATTATATCTGAAAGCGCCACACTAATGTTAGCTGTTATGCTACAACCCACTCAAGGAGCCACTTTATGAAATGCCGGTCCCACTAAATTCTACTACCAATATCCCTTTGACAGGAATAAATGTTTTGAGAGCTTAGTCTGCATTGACAGTGTAGTAATCCTTAGCATCTCTGCAACTTTGATTCCCAATTCACTTAGAGCTGATGTCTTTACAGCTATGTTATAAAAAAGACTACCAGACAATGATGCAGCTTACCAATGATATTTTTGATTAGGCTACAGATATAGTATAATTGAATAGAGTAATTAATAAGGGAACTGGGCTATGAATAGTAAAGTCTGTTCAAAGATGTTACAGCTTAAAGAAAAAAATGGTTTCAGAAGAACTGACACAACTCTGTATTTTTTACTTGCTTGATAATAAGGACAAAACAACAACTCAACAACTTTGCATTTTGAGCTTTGGAAAGAGAGAACAGACAGAAAGCAAGCGGATCAACAGTAGACAGCAGCTCCAGAGCAGGAAGAGAGAACAGAGCAAGGCAGGACTCATATGTGTAAACTAGGTGAAAGGTAAACACCTCTGAGGCGTTTAAATTACTGGAAAAGTAGAAGCAAACTTAAGCAAAACCCTGTAACAAAATATAGAATGAGTGGAAATTATTGTTATGTTCACGTAAGATACGTTAAACAACCAAAAATGTAAACTTCAACCATTTCTTTACGTATTTAGTTAATGGTTTGGATTACAGCCCACAATGTACAGCGTAATTACTCCGGAGTTACAATGTAGTCTTTTGTACTTACAGTGTACCAGTACAGTACGTACCAAGTATGTACAGGAGAACAGTTATGAAATAAGGGGGTAACAATTCGGGAATTTACAAATAAATAATTTATGCTGTAGTTATTTTTTAATTACTGGGTACCTATTCTATTATTACAGGGTACAGTATGACCATAAAACTGAGCAAGATTCTGAACATTTCAGGGAAGATAGAGTGATGACTTCATTGTTCCTTTATAATTTTGGGGTCCTTAAAATAACTACGGGGCACATCTGTACGTTTACTTCGGGACAAAGGTCCAGGGGACAGTGCATCGTCATGGATACTGTCGGCCTCATTTATGGCCTCGTGGCTCCGCCTGCCATCGGCGGACAGAATTCACCCACCATAGATGTCACTCACTTATGTTTCGTGTAACCACGTTTGCAATTTTGAAGTCATTACAATGTTGAAAGTCTTCTATCTGGCAATTGTGTTCGACCAGCATTACAGCTCCTCAAGGTGCAAGCTTACCTTTTCTCAGCTCTGTGCACGGCCTCCTTTCATCCCAGGAAATAAATACAAATAGAGCAAGATAAAACACCAGGTATGAATCATATAGGCTATGGTTAATATTAATATATACTCTTCTGACAGCAAAGTGTGCAGTTAATGTAATATTCTTCCATGTTTTGAGGCAAATCAAATCGAAATAAACTGTTCTCATATTGTTCTCTGTAGTTACAGAGTAAGTTAGACATGCTGTGGTAGTTCTCCTCTTGTTACATTTAGTTACAGGGTAACTACACTACAGGGTATGCTGGCTGTAATCTAAAGCGCTGTTAGTTTCCCTCTTATTACATTTAGTTATAGGGTAACTACAGGGTATAATAACTACAGTATACATTCTCTCTAAATTTCTCCCAAACGTCCAGATTGTTACTCAGTAGGTCATAAATACTCTGTAATAACAGAATAGATACCCGGTAATTAAAAAATAACTACAGCATAAATTATTTGTAAAATCCCGTATTGTTACCCCCTTATTCTCTAACTGTTCCCCTGTACCTGCTTGGTACGAACTGTACTAGTACACTGTAAATACAAAAGATTACACTGTAACTCCGGAGTAATTACGCTGTACGTTGCGGGCTGAAATCTAAAGCGTTACCGTTTATTATTATTCGTATTATATCTGAAAGCGCCACACTAATGTTAGCTGTTATGCTACAATTATGGAAAGCCAATTGATGGATGTTAACGCTAGCTGCTGCTAGCGGTGGCTAGCCGAGCGCCCAGCCCACTATGTAGTTAGCTACACACCAACGGCTGCTGATAGGAATTCTTAACGTTCATGGAAAGATGCGACTGTTTGTGTCTTTATTGCAATGCACTAGAACATTGTCAGAACCCTGTTAGCATACCTGTTGTTGTTGTTGCTGTTTACGGGGATCGAAATTTCGTCAATGTAGAGCAGTAGAAACCGACTGTTAACTTCTGACGTCGAACAAGTGCCCGGTTCCTGTAGTGTCGGCCCTCCTCTCGACTGAACAACTATACAGATGCTCGCCTGGATGGAGCTGATGCTGCCTTCAGAGACTGTCGGAAATGTCGCAATCATGCAGTGGCAGTGAGTTCTCTAATGCCCGAGCTGTTGTACGTTTAAGGGGCGGAGAAGTGTGGTAGCCTACATAGACATATATACGTAGACGCCGCATTGGCCTCTGGAATGTCAACGTCGCCGCCATATTGGAAAGGGCAACTTGTCCAGAAGGCGGGACTAGAACGGACTGGAGAAGATGGAAAGCCCTTCACTTTTTAACAGGTCAAAATGTCTTAACCACTTAGGTGTCCATATTCAAATCAAGATCATATTGAGGACTGACTCTTGCAATATTTGGAGTATAATTGTACAATATACATAACATTATATATATTATGCATATATATATATTATTATACTTCTTATACTATTATATTACCGGTATACTATTTACTAATCGCTATTTTATTTTATTATTTACTATATTGTACTACTGTTATACTACGTTTATACTGCATATACTATTTAAATCTAATATTATTATCATTATATTACTACTATAATATAATTCTCATACTACACCTTATTATATTTATAGACTATTAATAATAATAATAATAATATGCTATACTGCTGTACTATAGTATATAATATATATCTTTATATTGTTGTACTACTACTACATCTCACTTTATACTATATTTCATAATGTTTACTGTACTATATTTTTACTATTTCTTACCATATCATGTAAATATGTTATACTGTTATACCACGACTATGTCACTTTACTTGAGATGAAACTGTTAGGCTAAGTGCAACACAGGTCGCGTGTACTGTAATTTTGAGTTTAATGACTTGTATAGTTTCTATTGTTAGTCTTTATTTGTATTTTATTCTGTCTGTCTGTACTTATTCTGTCCTTGAGCTGCTGTAACACATTATAACAAATATGTAACTAAATATAGAAATCAGACCCAGAGAGCTTATAGTAAAAACTCTATTATTTACAATTTATCCTAATACTATGGACATTTGTTTCCTTAAGATAAGATAAAAAAGAAGAAGAAAAAAATAGTAATATTAATAATTATAAATGAAGCAAACGTAAACACATAACACATAAACACTGAGCATGTTAACTATGGCACAGGCGTTTCATGTTAGACTTAAACACTGACAGTGATGGAAGGTTTTGATAGAGAGGGACTGGTACTGGTATTCAGTTACTCTGATTATAGCCTAACTATCAACATTCTAAGTAATTGGAGACATAGATCATAAATCCTTGAATATAAAAACGAGTCATGGGTTGAGAGATGTAAACTTTATAGTGGTTTTTATCCGGAAAAAACGCAGCTCCTCCGTTTACTTGTATTTGTTTACAGGCCAGTCTTGCCCTTTCCAATATGGCGGTGACGTTGACCTATCGCAGCAACGTTCCGAAGCTGTCAATGCGGCGTCTACGTATATATGTCTATGGTAGCCTATGTCAACATTTGATGGTAAACATTCAGAATTTATTTGACTTTCTAAGTAATATAAATGGCAGCGTTTTACCGTGTGGTGGTTGTCGTATGTTTTGAATAAATTCATTAACAAATCCCTGGCGAAGCTTACCTTTTTTTCCACAGTAAAATGATAAAGTTTCTCTTGCTACACTGTCAATTTCATATTCGATACTGAGATGATTAACGCCAGTATGTGAGTCAAACTATTATTCAGACCAACTATCCTAACGGATTTCTAGTCCTGATAGAAAAAAAAAAGAAAAAGCTCCAGGAAAAGCTAGTAAGTAGACCATGAGTAGTTTTTTTTTATTTTTTTTTTTTGTCAAATTACTGTTCCCAAGGACAAGAATTATCTTTCATGCTCATTTTTCTTTTGGTTTGCCACTTTTATCTTGTTTGAGAAGACAATTTAGGTTTATGTTATTAATATTATTATATTATTTGATATTATAGCATATAATTCAAATAATGTTTGCATCCAGATGGTAAAACTATCTAAAGCAGTAACTTCTTCAGCATTAGCGCAGGGTAAAAGAAACGGCCACATTAAATAACCAGACACCATTTTAACCCACAAACTAATATAGACACACACACATGAATTTAGGGTTTATTATTGTAACCATAACAATAAGGTGGATCTCTCTTTATTTTGACCATCACTTCAATCATAATTGTTCTTTTTATCACAGGCAATAGTTATAATAGTGCACTTTTTATATTTAAATTATGATACAGACATTTCTTTTTTTTAAACACCTTATTCTACTGACCCTTATGAATGGAGAATAGTTTACAATCTTAGCCAGAGTTGGGTCAATGAAAGTGAAGGTGATGTGGTGACGAGAAAGATGGAACTGGTGATGGTGAGCAATCAAAGAGTGTGTACGGACAGTGAGGCAAACAACTTTGTACAGTTTCTCTTGTGATGATGGCTACACAACAGGTGAGGAGGCAGACAGACAGGTGAAAGGGACAAGGCATAAAAGCAAGAGATGGAGCCAATTAGCAAGCATTCAATGTGTGTGAGAGAAATTATGTGCCTGATAGAGTTTGGCTATGTTAATAAATTTCATATTCCTGGGTCAGTCGAAATCTCCGTATGAAATCAGCTCAAAATGCATCTGCGGCAAAGTTTTCAGCTCACTCTCACTCACCCGGCATCCACCCGTCTCACACACACATTCCAGTTACCAGAGATAAGCGTGATAAAAGAGACGTGAGATATAAACAAAGATCACTGGAGAAGTAAGATGACAGCAACTTGTCAGTACCAAGTCAAAGTCGTTTCTTTGCGTGGAAAGAAGCGCTCAAAAAAAGAGTGGTAATGAGAAATGAAATAGAAAAGGTTTCTTGAATTAGCTCAATATAATTTTGTTGGCATAAACTCTAGTTTGTAAACAAAAAACATGACGCAACCACGTGACCAAATAAATACATAAATAAATAAATATAAATAAATAAATAGATGGATATATAAGTGGACAAATATAAAAACAAAAAAAATACCATTAAAATAAACAGAACTGTAGCATGCATCTCTCTGAAAACATTCTGCACTTTTGCATATTGTGCTGTATGGAAGACTGGTGATGAACATCGACTAGTCTGATAGAGTGCTGGAGTAATACATGACTGTCCGAGTTGCTACGTCTGCTTGCAGAATGGTGCGACTCTCAGGGATGAGCGTGGGTGCAGTGATGGACTACTTGGCTTGTTGGTGAACACTGAAGTGAGGAGCACAGGGGTTAGGAGACTCTCTGCTTGCTTCCCATTTTGAAGTCCTGTTCAACAAGGAATTGACATCGCAAGCCTTTTAAGTCCGGCATTATGAAAATGTCCATTGATGGATTTCCTTTGTGTTTTTTTTTTTTTGTTTTTTTATTGTTGTTTTAGTCAGTAGGTGAATACTATGGCAATAGGAGACAAGCTCGACGAGAAAGGTGGCTTCTGTTTGATCCACAGGCCAGGAATGCTCTTCTCATTCTGGGCACAAACAGCTGTGATGAGGTTCATGGAACTATTCACGCATAGTGTTTTTTTTCATATAGTTATGTTCATATTTCTGTTCAAATCAAAAATACTTTTCTTCAGAGCAACAGGGGTCCAATGCGAAAATCTTAGATGCATTGTTTCATATTGTCTCTGAGTAAAAAGAAAATACAAAAGAATCAAAACATTTAACTTGCTAAAAAGCAACTGGTCAGCTTCGCCTCTCGAACACCGTAGAGTGTTTTCAGTTGCTGTCTTTACTGCTATCACTGTGCTACTGACATCCTCAAAAGAAATATGTAAACATAAATAGAAACTAAATAAAAAAATATTTTTTCACATTCACTTACTTAGCTTACTTTGTTGGTTTTCTTTACCTCAGGAGAAGACACTGCTGGAATTCCAGGATGTAGTTTCTCCTGAGAAAAAGTGGTAGCAGGCTGCTAACTCTTAGGGTTCATCTGAGATACATCTTTATTTCTTTCAGTATGGACTGGTAATTGCATGTTTCTTGATAATGATATGAGCGCACTGGTTAATTTTAAGAGTAATCTTGAGAACCATCACAAGACTGTTATTTCTTTTTGGTGTCAGATACTGTATTACAATGATATGGTAGACTAGCCTATCTGATCATGTCAGCATCCTTTAGCAGGCTGATTTGCTAACTGGCATGCACATTAGCACTTCAAAATTCCTAGTTTGATCTGTGAAGCTGTATCTATGATGGATACCAAACTGCTCATTCACATATTATTTTTTTCATTAAAGGGTGATTCCTTAACACTTCCTTCTCATCTAAGGGTAGGAATCCTGGTGATACAAATGATCTAAAGAATGTCGAGTTGGAAAAAAAAAAGCATGACGGGAAAAAGGCTCAATCCTTGCTGTGGTCGAGCACCTTCAATAACGTAGTCGAGGAAGAATAGGAGTAGCTCATGGCTTGCAGGGATACTTGGAGATGAAGTTATACTGTCTTCTTTCCGGTGTAGTTCAGGCATCCTGCTGCATGGTCTCACTTTCTATCCTATGGTTGGGACTGGGTTCCATTGGAGGACAGCAGTCGGGTTCTCTCTTTTGCCGAGCCTCTGCGCTGCAGAACTCCCCCACTGCCTCCTATGCCTCCGCCATCTGCTCGGTCGCCCCACTCGCACCTGTCGCCCCCACCCTCGGAGCGCCTCGAGTTTTGGCGGGTGGGGGTCCCGTGGGGCCGGCCGTTCTTCTCATCTGGGAAGGGATCAGGAGAGGAGGACAGGAAAGTCACTCTTAACGTTTACATACAGCGTCTGTGGGTCAGGGCCAGACATGAATTAAATGCAGGTGTGATTAAAAATGTCGGGGGTGAGCCTGAAAATTAGCACTATCCTTTTTTCTTTCTGTTCACAAGTCAGTTGGTCAATTGACAAATAGTCAGAGGTGGCAACTACCAGTCTCCCGCGGCCTCGGCCACTGTAGGTTATGGGAGCCTATCACCTTTCAAGGGCATTCTTAGCAAAAAAAAAGTAGTGTTTGAACAGAAAACAACCACATCCTTAGCCTGCATTAAATGACATTAACTAGGCAGCAATGGAAGTAAATGCTGATTCCACACAAACCACAGCTAGTCAGAAAGCTCAACACTCATGAGGTTGCAGATAGATTAGTTTTGGACAGATGTTGCTGAAAACAGCACCATGCTCTTCTGTAAATACTGAAAGAACCTTCCAGCACAAGAAAAGAAGTATGTAGGTTAGAACATAAAAGTGTTCATTTGCAAATATGCAAAAGAAACACACATAAAAAAGAAATTTCTCTCATCGTTAAATACGACTGCCTCTGTGCGTACCTAGATGGATAAAGTCCGAGGGGGAAAATGTTATTTCTTTACTCTGGTGTGTGCACAGGTGTGTATAAGCAGTCTCACCAGATAGGGCTTGCACCATGGGTTGATCATGGGAGCTGAGAAGCTGAGCTTGAATCGTTTCCACCACTCGTCTGAACCTGCGACTCGGACCTGGAGATGCACCAAGACACACACATGTAACTTGGGCTAGGTATCGTTCTAAAAACAATGATATATGTGCCAATATGATACTTGAGTTTCAGTAACAACTATACTATTTTCAGACCACATTTTGCTGTGTTTAAAGATATTTTTCAATTTTCTTTTTATCAATTAAATATAAAACTTCTCAGATGCATCAGTGCCCAATGCTACACAAAATACAGCCTTAAAATAAAGTATTAATATCAACAAAACAAAATGTTAACATTTATGAAGTTTAATTCAATTCCCAATTGAAGGGGTTAAATGTCCTCTGCACTTGCCTGATATGAGGGTAAACGTCACGCTGTAGATTCCTGTCTCCCTCCTGCCCTCCCTCTCGGTCCTCTCTCTGTCCCGCTCTCTCTCGCCCTCGGAGAAAGCAATGTCCACCTGGAACTTGACAGGCTTCTGGAAGACGGAGGGGCCGCCGGAGGACTTGTACTCGGCCCGAAAGCTGGTCTGGGAGAGGACGCTGTGACTGAGCGACGGGATCTGTGTGGTGGGGAGAGAGAGAAGAAGCAGAGAGACCGACAGACTTACGAGGCGGGAGAGGTACGGGGGCCAACGTGAGTATAGGGAGACAAAGGGTGAGGGTGAGGAGAAGAGAGAAAGAGTGAGCCATTGGTGAAAGCAAAGTGATCCATCAACGTGCCATGAGTGAGCAAGACTGAAATATAGAGAAAACTGAAATAATGAAAGAAAGGAAGTGCGTACAGTATGAGAGCGCGTGTGAAGTCCTTACAGCTTCGCCAGTGAGAGCCATGCTTTCTACATACAAGCTTTGACAGTGAGAGGCGTGAAAGACAGACCACATCAGATACTCACAGACAGGAAGGCGTGGACGATGTCGGCTTTGACAGAACTCAGAGGTTTGTCTCTGATCACCACAAAGATCTGCTCCTCTTTCTCCAAGCCGATGAAGTTCCCAAACCACGACTTCTTAGCCAGCCTGGTAGCAAGACAAAAAAAATAAAAATACAGTATGAGCAAATACACAGAACCATAGAAAACATCCAGGAGCACAAACACATAGCTTTATAATGTGAAGACAAGTGACACCTCAGCAATAATTTCTCTAAAGGAGTGCGACTTACTCAGGGCTGGATTCTGGTGTTAGACTGGACATGTCCTCTGATGTGGGAACTGAAAGAGACAAATCGCTCTTAAAATTCAAATTTATGTACAATTGGGTAGCTGGAAGCCAGAGGAAAAAAATAATTGAGATGTAATCCATTGCCATTAAAGAGGTCTGGAATACTGAATGCTGAAACAGAAATAAATGTGTTAGAACGGAAGAAAACTTTTGAAACTGATGACCTACTTTAGTGTAGTTGTTCCACACCTGTGCAGATACTGGTGCATCTGTAAAAACACGACATAACTCCCACATAATATTAAAACAAAACTCACCCTGCAGTTTACGGCGATGGAAACGGGGTGAGCCCAGCAGGTTGTTCTTGAAAGAATTGAGGCGAGTCCTCCAGTGGGCAGAGCTGCTGGCCGCCATGCCGCTTCCCCCTCCAGGGCTGGAGGGCGGAGTCAGAGACAGCGAGCCCACCCCTCCCCCTCCCTCCGCCCGCGAGGAGGACGAGGACGAGGAAGAGGAGGGCGGGGTGGAGGAGGGGTGGTGAGGGTGGTGGACAGGGGTGCCCAAGGGTGTGGGCAACGGAGAGCCCTGGGGAGTGACCTGCGGCACAGAGTGGGCAGAGTTTGGGTAGAAGCTCTTAGTCACTGACTTTAGGACAGAGGACGAGGGGAAGAAGAAACGGGGGATGGGTGACAGGAGCGGAGAAGGGGAGGGTGAACGGGAGGATGGGTTGTGCAGAGGCAGGGATTTGATGGGCTGCAGATGGGGTCGGTCGGCAGGTCCCTTGGTGGGCAGGGTCTGGGTCTTTGGGTTGGGGGGAGCTTTGGGCTTGTCGTGAGCCCGTGCTGAGCGAGGAGTAGTGATGCTTCCCTGTTTGGGCTCCTTTGTGAGGGGGGTAGCGGTTGCAGAGGTGACATCTGATTGGCTGAAAGTGAAGACGGGGCTCTGATAGGACTGGGGAGTGGGTTTGTGGGGTGGGAGAGATGGATAACAAGAAAGAGAAGGGATGGAACATGGAGAAAGGATGGAAATGAATATCATGCGTCATGACCAGAACGAGTGCATCTTGTGAGTAGTGAAAGTGTCAAATGCAACACTACCAGAGCTGACTATAAAAGCTTTCATTTGTATCTTATGTGAGTGAGGGTTTAGTGACAGTTGTGGCAGTGACAGGGTCAAGAATGCAGTGACAAAGGACAGTGGCAGTGAAGGTGTTACTGTGCAGTAATTGCTGGCAGTTAATGTTAATTCATTTACCATCTATGGACTGTTTTAATACAGTTAGGCTAGGAAAGCAAACTATCCCATAAACCAAAACAAATCATCTAGGCTCCATGTTAATTTTCTGAATGCATACAACCAGTTCATGCATGGTGAGGAAGAGAAATGACGTGAAGACAGAAGAAAAATACCACGCAAACCTCCTGTTGGGTGAGAGATTTAATCTGAGGAACCGGTGTTGGGATGATGTGTAAAAATGACTGAGGAGCTTGATAAATGGATATTTTAGTGGGTTTTGAAGTGTGGTTTGAATTTTTTAAAGCAGTTTAATGCAGGGGAGGAGGCGATATCGGCAAAAAACACCATTGCTATAGTTATCAAAGCGTACTGATATTGATAGTTTACGTTATAATGAGAAAAGCATTCAAAATGATATGTCAAAAGTTAAACACATGTTCATACAATTGAATCTAATAGTTTTTATGGTTAAAAAACAAAACAATGATTGTAAAATGTTATAATATGTTTATTATTAATAAGTATTTTAAGGCACCCGACTATTGTTTTAAGACAGACTCGAATATTTGTGAAGCTATCCTTTAACTGTAGAGCTACTAGGTTACAGGGAGGAGTTAAATAATACAAATTAATGTTGGAAATTCAATATTTGATCACGTATGCTTGTATCATGTTCAAAGACAGTGCAGGTAATCAATGCAGCAACAGTTATGTGTGTAAAGTTGGCCAACAGGCCCTTACCCTGGGACTGCTGAGAGGGCTGGAGGAGAGACCAGTTGATGCTCCACTGACTGAGCGAGACCTGACAAAGAGACCAGAGGTCACATGCTTGTCAAAAAAGACAGCCTATAACCACTAAGAAACTGTACTGTATTTAACATTTACTGTATACGTGTAAGCACAATAAACTGTACCTCTGGCTGTGTGCAGCTGTGTCCAGGGCCCTGCGAGGCGGGGTAGGAGACCCCTGTTCAGTAACACTCAGCACCTCCAGGCTTTTCCTCTCCGGGCGGCAGCGGCCGTGGCGCGTCAGCATAGGAGAGTCAACACGCTTTCGAGGAGGGTCTGCTGAGGAACGCCAGCATAGAGTTAACACGGGATTTACCAACATCAGTTTTAGCAGATTAAAGCTTATGTTAAAGCTGCATTTTGTAATGACATCACATAATAAATTGTGCAACTGCCATAAAGAAATAAGACCACTCTGAAAAAGATGGTTTGTTTCTTTCCCATGGCAGAAGAATTGTTAAAGTGTTAAAATAAAAAACACATTTCTAATAAATTCTACTGCTTCCTGTTAGTAAGAGATGTTGCTGCGTCTTCACCATCCTGCTCCCTGTCGTCACTCTGTCACTATGCATTTATTTTCTCTTTTGCAGCTCTGAAAAGTATAATTATGTTGAATGTGATTTTTCCGCAGGCCTTTCGCTCATTGCACCATCTGTGACTGTGATAAACTTAGCTTCATTTGTACTGGCAGAATAGCTGCCCTCTCCCAGTTTTGTCCCACAGAGAAATCTTGCAGATGTCCTGCGAAGTCTGGTTTGAACATCATAAAAGACAATTGTGACTTGTTGGTTAAATGTTGCATATGGTTCTATAAAAATTCCATCATTTAACATTATTTTAAAAGACAAAACTAGAGAGGATTTTTGCCAACAAAGCCAAACCCAACAAGAGGGCACTTGGACACAAACGTCTGTCTTCCATATTGATTTATGTTTTATTGTTAATGGTGGAGTTCACAGTAACTGATTCTTAGGATGATGGCTATTAGTGCAAAACATATCATCCAAAACTTAATAACAAATTAAACATAATCTCAAATAATCCCAAATTCATAGGCAGAGGTAATGAGTACCTGTATACGGCCTGACTCACAGACTGTAGTGCAACGTCTTCTCAGAAACTGAGGCTGAGAAAAGCAGCTCCCTATTTTGAGTGGATCCCTCCTGCCCCCTAGTGACTGACCTACGTCATTGCGCGGAGGTAAGTCCTCATCCTCATAGCTGGGGTAGCGCTCTTTCCTGTCCAGCAGTAGGTAATAGATCATCTTCTCCTGGTTTTCTCTGCGACAAACAGAGAGAAAGAAAGAAACTCATTGGATGAGATGTTAAAATGTGGAAAGAATGATGTAGAGTGGAGGAATATGTGATTAGAGTGGGTAACCAAGCTAAAAAGTCTGTGTAGAAAACATTTGCAGGTTGTGGCAAGTGAAGTGACACCATACAGCCACGAGGCTGGCTTTTAACAGGGCTCTTTCTTAGAGAGACAAAGGCTGATGACAGACCATCAATTAATGTATACACACATGTATTCCATATGTCAGAACAGTTCACTCTATTTAACTGATGTTCATCCACTGTTCTCCACTAAAACATATATTTACTGTAACAGACTGGATAGAATTGTCATCTGTGCACCTCAACATGTGGCCACATACTTACCCCTTTTCATACTTTGTTCCATACTACTGTATGTTCAGGAACTGAATCCTCCAAAGGCTGCAGTAATTGACTCAATACGTCATAACAAGCCAACAAAACGCAGACTTTTTTGAGCTCAAACCTGTTTTTCATTTGAAGTCCTCAATATCACTTTGTTGTGATAAACCTGATATTTTTCTTTACTTGACAAAGCTGACAAGGAGCATCCGACTGCACCATTACTTTGATATTTGTGAGGCTAGATCATATTTTCTGGGCAGGACATGAAAGCCCATTGTCACGGGCCTTATCCTTCGGAGGATCTAGTCCCTGAATTTGGACACAGCTTCAGCCCATCCACCATCTTGCGTGCTTTAACCCTGTGGCAAGTCAGTCAACCTGACTCAGAACAGGAGTTTCACATGACATGATGGAGAGGAAACCATATCCCCTCTCCACTTTCAGACAGCACTCAAAATGTCTGTCCACAATACACAGGCGTCAGTAAAAACCAGATGCTGAAAGTCTTCAAGTACATAACTGAGTAACCAGAATAATAATAACTCCTGTACACAATCCAAGACTACAGTCCTGAAATTAATACTACCTTTGTGCTACTTATACTTTTTAATTGTTGCTGACACTGTGAGAAGTGTTATATGTTTTTAATGTTCTTGCTATTTTTTGCTTGTTTTCTGATTAATGTTGTTTACATTCTCCTCCACGTATGTAAATGAAGTAGACAAAATAGCATAATACCTTTCGGTATAATGCAGTTTTCAAATCATACCATACCATAGCCTCGCACTGCATTATGTTTCACAAGTGTTTCTGTTGTCCTGGTCACTCAGTGTACAATTGGGGACACTGAGAAGCACAGTCATGTTTAGAGTTAGAGAAAAATACTTACTCTTCACATTGCAAATCACGTGTGAGCTTGACTCGGTCTCGGAAACAACCCAGCGAGTGCATGCTGTCCAACACATCTGGGTCCAGCTCAGTCAGGGACAAGATTCGCCTCACACACACTCGCCTGGGAGGAGGCTGCTCAGGACACGGCTCATTACGACCACCCCTGGGAGCCACACACACACACACACACACACACACACACACACACGTAACACACAGTGAAACACACATAAATGACACAGATATAATGTATATGATTAAATATGGCACCATATAACTTTAAATGAGTATTTCATTCAACAGTCAAGGATGTAAAAATGAACGTATACTCACAGATACCAGGCATGTTTCTGGATGGCCTCTAGCTGTAAGGGGCGACAGGGCAGATGGGGCCATTAGTTTCTACAGTCTGTTAACAGCCAGATGGCCACAGAGCTGTGCTGGGTAAACAGTTCACACCAGATACTTTTTTTACATGCACAAAAGACACCTCATCAGTTCTGAATATTGTATATTAAAATCACAATTTGCAACTTTGTAATGTTTTTGAGAATATAACTCATATAAAGCATGCATCACTAAGTGTGCTGGAGAACCAGTTATACATTTGATGCTGGTAGTGAACACTGACATTCTGACTTTAATACAACATCAAAAAACATCCTGACGTGAATGCAACTAAAACACACTGATGATGCAATCACCCAATGTAAATGCAACTGTGTCTCTAATCCACGTCAACTATGATCATTAAAATGCTAGAGGGCAGATCCAGCTACAAAGAGCAAAAGCTCTAACAAAACTAAAAATGATTAATATCAATCACAGCAGTCCAATGAAGCTGCTCTCTTCAAATCCCTATATGTGCAAAAGGAAGGAAGGAAGGAGAGGTGATCCCAATTTAATGTGGACAATTTAACACAGGTGTAAATCTGACTAAATGATCTCTGGGTACAGTCTGCATATGAGACTTGTATTCATTCCAGGTGTTTAGGCACCATTCAAACCCCCTGTGTGTGAGCCAAGTGTGAGCACAGTCTTGTACCGTGAGCCTCTTCTCGGGGTTGACCTCAATCATGCCCTTGAGCAGGGACTGGCAGTCCGGGGGGATGAAGTGGGGCATGTGGAACACCCCGCTCTTCACCTTCTCCAGGAGCTGGCGTAAATTGTCATGGTCAAAGGGCAGGGCCCCCTGCAGGAGAAAAAGAAGAGAGGGGAAGAAGGAGAAAGGAAGGAGAAGTAAGAAAGAACTGCAAACACGTGAGGGGATGTTTAGAACAGGGACCAAACTGTATTGTGAAAACAGGAGTAAAAGCCTTACCACCAGTAGAGCAAAGAGGATGACCCCACAGCTCCACACATCTGCTCTCCGCCCATCATATTTCTCCCCCTGCCAAACACAGAATCCCCATGAATTCCCCACTGACAAATGAGTCACATTCATTGATAAATTCACACAGATAATTTCAGCTCATTTAAAGCTTATCCAAGACTATATGCTGTCTTTCAAAAGAAATCTCTGTCAAAAGAAACATTGTAATACATTATAATCCAGTATTTAGTCAATATCAGTCCAAAGCAACACTGAAACCATAATTTCATTGATAGAACTGGATAATCTTCTTGTATGCTGAGTGCCGTCAAGAATCACTCTTACTAAAGATGAGCCTTCTTAAAAACAAACCAAGTGAAAGACTCTATGTTCCATTAAGACTTTCATGACTTTGAAACAATTAGTGATGTCTTTGTGTTTAGCTCATGTAGTTTTGTAACCATGTATTTGATGCTAAATGAATCATTTATTAACATCATTTGCTCTTATATATATTTATATTACAGGTACCAACATTTGAGGAAGACACTGTACGAGAGCAGAACACTTACCCGTATAACTTCAGGGCAAGCATAATGTGGTGATCTAAAATGAATGAGAAAGCAACATTACTATGCTTACAATTCTGGAAGAATGGGCAGCAAAACTAGTAATAGTAAAACTAAAGCATGCACACACCCGTATACAGTATAGGCACATCTATAACTGATTTTTGTTTTGTGATGTCTTTAGCCTCTATAGCAACTACTGTACTCTTTATGGTTAATAATATATTATGTAATATGCATAGATTTACATTGCAATTTCCTGAAATACAAAATATGACTCTTTTTAAGTGCGTATACATTATTTATGAGCACATTCACAGAGTTGGTACTCACCCACAGCTGGTCTCTAACAGACTGTCTCCCACCTGTAGGGAGGCCATGCCAAAGTCGGCAATACGGATGTTGTTCTTCTCATCCAGGAGCAAATTCTCAGGCTTCAGGTCTCTGTGACTGCACAAATATAACAGATACTATTAGTCTGCTACTGCTGATTATGGCATTTCAGCTTAACTGTGACTGCGAGAGTTTGAAAAAAAAGTGGCTTTAATATTGGTTCATAATACAGAATCACAAGTTTTTCCACTTTTAATGAAAAGTGCCTGCAAACATTAAGTCAGTATTAAAGAGGAATGATCTATTTAAGATACATTTTTAATGTTGCTGACTAAGGCAGCAGTAACTTCTGACTTATTTTGCCATGACACATCAAATAGGCATTGATTCTTTATTGTTTAAAGAGTGGGCTATAAATTAACAAAAGTGGAGCCAAATGGTTTCTTTTTTTCAGACCAAAGGCCTCCAAAGATCTTAGTAAGTTAGCAGAGGAACCCAAACCATCACCCTACCCATGACCTACACCCCAATTTAAGAACCACTGTGCTCTATGCAAAAACCAACCAGATGGAATGACTGTGGCAGAAATCCAAAGCAGAGATGATCTGCCTGAAGAACTTCCTGGCCTCTTTCGGAGTCAGCCGGCCCTTCTTCACCAGGTAGTCAAACAACTCTCCTCCTGACACATGCTCCAACACCAGGTACCTGTCGACACACGGGTACAACAGTGTGATATAAAACCTTCATCTCTAAGAGATAGGAGGAGAGACAAAGGGAAAAATATAAATCTAATCACCATCACTTTATGATGTTGGATTCTAGGACCACAATATTGAGATGAAATCTTCATCGTCATTTATCTTTTCTTACATACTCACTTTCAGTCAACCTGCTTTATAACAGTGTTAAAGCATTTTGGGGAGTATTTTTTCCTCAACATAGATCAAAAACTTTTCAAAATAATTGTAGGAGATGAAGGAAAAGTGAGAATTGGAGTGATGAGAGCAGACTAATATAGTTCTTAGAGTAATATTTATACCTATCCATCCCACTCCAAAGTTCAGTATTCAGAAACAAAAAGCATGCAGACTGCACTGAGCCCATTTGTGAGGATCTTTTGAATGCAGAGGGAACTCACAGATATTTGTTATTCTCGTAAACATCATGCAGCTTCAACACATGCGGATGCTCAATCAGTTTCAGAATGGCAATCTCCCTCTCCACCTGGTTAGAGAGAAGAGACACATATGGAAAAAGAGACAGAAGATACTAAAGCAGAGCACACAAGCCACTCAATGTCATTTTTGAAGCAACAGAACAGAGGTTAATTATTTAACTAATACAGAAGTTAAATATAGAGAATATGGAGCAGTTTGTGGACAGCATAACACACCTTGCTATATACAAAATTAGCAATGTTATCGTCACTGTGAGCAGCAACCTTAACAGCGTCATACTGTACCTTCATCAGGACTGACTCAGACAGCTTCTCTCTGTTGACTATTTTGATCGCTACCTTCTGAGCCGTAATACAATGGATCCCGAGCTTGACCAGTCCTGAAAGACAGAATGAAAGAGGCAGAAATAAGAGACAGATGGGCATGACATATAGAAGGAGGCATCATCTGCAGTATTTCATTTTATATAAAATAGTAGTTTTAAATCAATATTTTATAGTCAAAAACAGTTTGGTGTACTCACCTGTCTGTCCCTTCCCCAGTGTTTTTTCCAGTCGGTAGGGCCCAACATATTGAGCTGACTGACTTAGAGACAGTTCCTTACTCATACTGCTCTTACTGGAGGCTAATACACTACTACTACTACTACTACTACTACTGCACTGTGGTTATTGCAATTACTGTGATATTATACAGCTTATACAGAAGTTACTGTGGGATATAAGATGGTGCTCAACTTAGAAGAAGGACTACCTTTTATTTCAGTGATAACACTGCCACTCTGAAGTTACTGGGTGAACGTGTAAAAAATGCACAAGTCAAACTGGTGCTGATTTACAACATCTGGATGATAAATGAGCATTCTTCATCTAAACCTGGTTAATAAACATAGCTAAATATTTTTGCCTTTTTGTTCTGAAGCACGGCAAACATAACATTGATATTTAACAAAACAACTTGCTTGTGGTAGATTAAAGCAGAGAAACTGAGATGACATTAAGTAACTAGGCTGATTTATGCGTTAAATACTGACCACTACCCTAATGATAAACATGGCAAGGTAGGCAAACTAATGAGGTTTACTTCTGTACATTAGCTTATTTGTATAACTTGCTCCGTGTTACATGTATGACGTTAACTATATATGACGGTTAATAAGAAAATTATCGCAGAGTAACGTTAACCTTATATAGCCTTTTCACGTCTGCCGCAAATATTTATGTCATTTGCTGGTTGAGTCCACCAACTAAACGTCAAATACGTCAAGTGGATGTTAGCACTGAAAATTAAATCAGTTTAATTCTCTCTGTCAGGCCTGTTTTACAGGTGCAACAACATGCTATTTTAGCCTCGCCGCCACTCTCCCACAGAGCAGCGAGGCTAGCTTAGCTTCAACGCCTTGACCAACGGCCGTCTCGCTCGCGCCGCCTGTCAAAAAAACCGACACCTCCTGAAGTTTCCAGGCATCGCCAAACGGTAAGATTTATCACACGGCCGCCGCACTCTCACAATATTTCCTCGCGAAACAACCATCTTTAGCGTAGCGTAGTCCTCCCCCTCCCTGTCTCTCCCCGTCTCTCCCTCTCTACATCCCTGCAAGTAGCGGATCACAGCATCTTCTCCTCTCTCCTTTGGCGTGTCCTCCTCCCTCACCGGCGGATACACAGGTAAAAAAAATAACACAGATATCCGCAGATCAACCCGCACTATTATCGACTGCCTTATTCCCCTCCTCACTTCTGATAATAGTTCACGCAGGGTAAAGGCCCCCTGTATTATACTCCCTTCGGTTTTCTTGCCGTAAATCGATATTTTCTCTCTCCTCTTCCTTCCTTCGTCTCACTCGCATCAGCATCCGGGTCCCACTCTCTCTCCATCCTCTCTCCTCTCTCCTCTCCTCCCCCGCCCTCTTCCTCCTCCCGATCATCTTCCTCAAAATACGCTTATCTCTGCATTCACCTCAGCACCGGCCACACTGTGCGGACACCCCCCTCGCTGTTATTATGAAAGACATTTGTAAACATCGCCAGAGGCAGCGGATGGGACGCTGCTTGTGAGGGGATGCTGGGGTGCTTAGGCCCGGCTCTGGCCTTTCAGAATCACTGGTGTCCCCCAGGTGCCATTTGTTTTCAGTTTGATTTGATATGAGGTTTAACATTTGAGGTGTAGCATAACTTAGAGGTGTAACTCAGAGAATTTAATGGCATGAAGTTGTGGAAGACGCATTGGGATCTTTTACTTAGGCCTTAGTAAAAAAAAATAATAGCAATGCCTTAATGTAAAAATATAACCCTGACTACTCTTTCCACCCCTGTCCATGACAAGTATAAGTCCTGCATTCATAATCATTTTACTCAAGTAGAAGTACAGAAGTATTAGCAGCAAAATGTACAAATGTATCAATAATCAAAAAATATGTATCATATTTTATAAGATGATCATATGTTTTGTACTGTATGTAAAATCTTAATATTCAAACTAAAATGTATAGACGTCAAATAAATGTGGTGGTAAGAATAATTATAATTAAATAATGAATTCCCCTTTAAATGTAGTGGAATAGAAGTATGAAGTAGAATGAAATGGAAATATTCAAGAAAAGTATCTTAAAATTGTACTTTAGCACGGCACTTGAGTTAATGTCCTTAGTTCATTTCTACCACTAATAGTAGACATATCTTCAAACTGCTTCATTAAGATATTCATTATTGTGTACTTATTTAGTTTTAATGTTTGCTGATAGAAATTATAGGGGAAAAAACACCATAAAAACCTCTACAGCAGCACACTGAAACCCACACTAAACAAATATTTTCTGATGAACACACACACACCTCATGGGTGACCAATCACACCTCATCTGGAGAGGAAACTGAAAAGACAAGTGTTGGGTGTTGATTTAAATGAATCACACAGAGATGACAGTTTTATAAAAAAAAACAGGGTAAGTAGGACATTTGAATGTATCATCTGTAAAGTGCCTTGAAAAATCTCTAAAATCTCAATTTGAAATGTTGTGTGTGGGCAGATAATTCCCCAAAGCCCATCTTCATCTGCGCCTAGCCGGTTGATTTGCACACAGCCAGAAGGATTTGTCTCCAAACATGGAGCAGAACAGAAAAGATACTCATTCTACCATTTTCTGGTTCGTTCTGATGGGACAGACGTGGTCTTTTGAGATCAAAATACCTCAGTGCAATGAAAATAAGTAGGCCTAAATCACACACACCCTGCAGGAGAAAATGAGTAAAGTCTACCTTAATGGAAAATAACAAACAAGCCTACACTTAAGACAGATACATTGTAAAAAAAAATCATGCTTTGTTTGGGTTTCCCACAAGCAGTATTTCAAATAAAAGAAAAGAGGCAACAAGGGAGTCCAAGAAGCAAAGCTGGGGGAAGAAAAAGTAGGACAAAACTTCTCAGTCTGCAGTTGTAAGGTTTTGAGGACAGAATGAAGTTTGCCTTAACCATAGAGCTGCAAACATACTGTATGCCTTAGTTTTCTTTCACAATTAAATGTCTGACAACAAACGCTCCTTCATGTGAATTCTGTCTCTCCAGAGCTTGAACCTGTCCTTCAGTTGACAGCACCAGGATCTACTCTGTCCTCTACGGTTACACAGGAGGTTTACTGTAACTGCCGGCTTGTGAGTAAATCCCTTTGGCTCCCAAATACCTTTTCCTCCCAGCTCTACTGAGAACAAGGAACTCTGGAAAAACTTCTCTTCCATGTCATGTCTCCAGTCTATTCTTTGTGCATTCCCACAATCCCCCACACTTGTTGCAAGAGCTCAGACTGGAAAAGTGACATTAGACTGCTGAGTGCAGGTACTAATGTGAGGATTAAGCAGAGATTAACAAGCTCTTCTTAATTCCATTAAGAGTAACTATTCCACGAAGAAGCCTATACGCTCGGCCAGTGGAGAGGTTCCAACAGCCAGTACATCTAATAATTTAAGAACATTGCTAATATACAGTAATAACATCTGTGATTACCAAAAAAAAAAAAAAACACTATACACTGTGTGTGGTAAATGGACAAGCTTTTGTTTATTGTATTTTTGTCCATAAAAATTTACAGTGCATAGATAATCAGTGTTATAGCATAGTCCATGGAGTCCAATGGAGTTTTAACATTTATGAAAAAAAAAAAAAAGTTTCACATTGACAGTATATAGTATCAGAAGCTCAGTATCATCACCCCCTCTTCAGTTTTTCAGATGGTTCGGTCCAGTGCAATACGCAAGGAAGGGAATGCTGGGAAAGTGGAGGACGTTGATAAAGTGAAGCTGTGATTACAAAAAAAAAATAACAAAGATGGAAAAAGTTATGAGACTGCAGTATTATAGGTATAAAATGTGACAAAATATGTGATTCAAATACAATACAATACAATTTGGCATCAAAGGTATATTCACCCAACAACAGGCACATAGTTTCTATAGAATGATGTAAAATAAAACATGGAATTGAACCACGTGGGACTTGACAGAGTTATGGACACTTCATAAGTGTTACTGCTTGAAATAAAGATTGAGAAAAAAGCTCAAACACTCCTTCACAAAGCCAGTAACTTACATTGTAAATGGAGCACCTTACTTATAATTTTCACAATATCATTTGCCATTTCAATATCCAATTTTCTTTTTCAGTTTCAGTTTTCTTTAATGGACTGATTCTGACTTGTTTATTTTCCATTTTAACTGTAGTCTAATTCTGGGTAAAATGACTCAAGCTTCAGTGTTCATCTCCTAATGAACTCCCTGATGGCATTCTTGGTTATCTTTTTAAATAGAAAAATCCCAGTATCAACTGGCAGTGACTGCCTGATTAGCACCAAGGTTAACTGTTTTGTAGCTCTGAAAGATTCTTATTCTTGTTTACAAGCACTGATTGTGTGAGACCACTGGACTTATGTTTTATGGTTGGTTTTTGGCTCTTTATTCAGGAATAAAAATGTTGTTTGTAGTCATTTGTGTGAGCTTACATTTTATTAAGATGCATTTCCTTATGTATTATGATCCCTCAGACAGGGTTTTTATACAGGCCTGGAAGGCATCTATCAGATCTTTACAGTCCTCTGCTCCCTTCCCTCTGACACTGAAACACAAAGCCAGATTTACAAAACACACTTACCACTCTCTGCACATGTTGCTGGGTTATTCTCTTTTGTTATATAACAGGGTTTAAGTTAAAATTGTGCAAATTACATGATGATAAAGGAACACATTAGAAGTTATATCACCTGAAACTGTGTGCCGGAGATAAGTACTCTAAATTTAGTCTACATGTGCATCAAAGGGATTATCACAGTACAGCCTGATAATATAGCATTTCAACTCAAAGCCCCACTGCTGCTCTTATCTGCATTTGGTGAAGTATGAGAACAAGCGTGAGTAATCTGCACAGCAGCTCCACTAACACTAATCACTGCCGCACACCAAATGTCTGTCGCTTCTTGCATGCTTGTAACATGAACCAACAGTCTGGTATGCTCTGCCTGGTCCTCTGCAATAGGTCATACATGTGGAAGCCTATTTTAAACCACAGGTCTATTTATGCTTCTCAAAACATTTATGTTTATTATTGTAAAGGCCCTCTGTAAATGTCACTACACTTGCTCCTGTGATGTAGAGTACATTTAATGGAAGATGTGAACAAGTATTCTACATGAACTCCAATCAGACTTAACGATCGCCCCACAGGCGCTCTTACAAGTTGAGCCCAGATGAGAAGTTGATATGAATACACTTGATGTCATGCATAGAACTCAATAAGTGATGAATGAAAATGGCCAAAAGGATGTAATGGAAAGTGACCAGTATTTAGCTGGAACCCAAACACAGTTAATAAATCTTCCTTGAGGGCACTAAGTTATACAAAGACACTCTGTACAGGCACTTACACTCACCAAAGTCTGCCACACTGGCTGGAGAAAGTTTAATGATTAATTTTTGGAATTTTTAATGTATATATATTTGTATTAATACCACTTTCAGCATGTATAATTGTACATCATTGCTGTCAGAACTCACCATTTGTCAACATCCTCTTTGATAACCTGGCATGCTGCTGGCACAGCTTCGTTAGAGTCTGGCATTTTGACAGAAGAGAGCTGGAGTTTGTGGAGGTGTGCTGCTGCAAGAGCTGCAGTCAAGTATGGTTACAGATTAGTTACAGAGATGGAGGGAAAGGCAGCAAGGGAGGGAGGGAGGAAGGGAGGGAGGGAGGCATGACAGTGGCCTAGTATGATAAGCTCGAAAGAGGGAATCTAGAATGTGATCACATGCAAGAGATAACTCAGGAGAAAGCCTAAAGTTTGATTTGAAATTCTTACTTTAATATCTAGTCTTAAAATTTATTTTTACTTACCTTTGTCTCTGATATTCTTTCCCATTTATGTACATCAACCCATATAATTTAGGCATTCTTAAATTCTTTTAT
Organism: Macquaria ambigua; assembly: GCA_008360985.2. NCBI lineage: Eukaryota > Metazoa > Chordata > Actinopteri > Centrarchiformes > Percichthyidae > Macquaria > Macquaria ambigua. The sequence continues at coordinate 62,467 of VMKM01001604.1, read as the reverse complement.
CCCTGTCCTTTGTTTTACCGTCTTTCTAATGAATATGCAGATAGCTAACCTTTTGAGTCAGGCATTATGCATTACAAAAGCCTCATAATGCATCTAAAATACTCACTCCAGGGGAGGGCCTTTTCCTGAAAAGAGATTGGGGAGCCTGACTTTATTTTACACTGTTGGCTTAGGAGGCTGAGCTGAGAGTTGTAGCATTTGTTTAACCAATAAAATGTTGAATTAGCATTGAACATGTCGTTGGAGGTGATGCAATAGTCTAAAAATAATCCAGAATTTTGAGGCTTTTAAAGATAAAAATAAAAGCAGATGTGGGTAGCATTAGTGTTAATCCCTACAGGTTTCCCTACAGGTTTACTAAACACTGAATAACTTTTTTTCCCCCACAGTCAAAGGTTTTTCATCGCACATCAGCAAACCTCTAGTGAACACATCTGCTTCAGTAGTTCATTTACATGCATGTAGCTTTTTACTGAAGACAAAAACGAATCAAATTTCTGAATCAAGTACAGAACCAACAACTGTGCAAAGTTACAATAAATAAGTAGTGCTTGATTCTCAAACAAAATAATGATCATGTTAATTAAAGGAAAGTGAAAAACTGAAATATTGTGTACTTTTGAGACTAAAATAATGATTATTTCAAGAAGGAAATAACAGCAAATCAGAACAATGACAACATGTATTGTGTCCTATTTCATAATTATACTGTATATTCAACTGAAAATGAAAGACAATCACCCACTGATGTCTTGTGATGTTTTCTATGTATCTGTAACACATACATTAATCCTATCCATCAGTGAGATACTCCCAAAAGACTAGGTAAGATAAGACCAATTCTTATTATATAGACTTTATTCATATTTATGGGTCCTCAAAGTCTAAGGATAATTAATTTACTCCACTTTTTTAAGATGGCAGTCACAATTTCTTCTAATGAAATATATAATAATTATGTAAAAGTTTACCTTGGGTTTGGATGGATTTTAAATATATATTTTTGAGTAGGGTTTGCCTGAATCAGCTAAATATGATATGCTTTGTCTCCCATGTTTTGCACATATGATGACACAGTGCATCAAAAAGTACAAATGTTTAAATAGATAATGTTGTAGTCACTGCTAAGTATTTACAGTATTTTAGAAACAGAATTTAACTTCACCGCTAGAGGGCAACAGACACTGATATACACACAATGATGAATTTCTGGACAAATGGGCCTCTAGAGTGTGTGCGTCATTATTACCTGTAAACAAAAGGAATCGCATTTACATTCAGGAATATTAACTAGTTTAATGCCCGTTCACCTATTGTAACATATTTCTATTATCTGATCTTGGTTGATGTGTGCAGTTGGAGATAGGGACAAGTTTATACGATGGGCATGCCAATTACAGTATCTCAGAAAGCCCTGGTCAAACACCAAAGATATGAAATATGAGCAAGAGCAAAGCATCTCTCCATCTCAGTGTTTCCTCCTCCTTTATAATGACCATAAAATCCAGTGTGCCATCTGCTGGCGAACAAATCAAGTGCATATGGGGTCTGGCAGACAGGTTCTCCAAATAATAAAATTAATAACAAAAAAAAGAAAAGAAAGGCCTAAAAGAAGGCCTAGGTATCTTTAAGAATTTTAGCATATCTAAGGGGAGAAAATACCCCCATTTTGGCATGCTAATTATAGGCGAACTACAGCCTATTTAATTACTTAAGCATCTGATTGGAGGCAGGAACAGGAATTGCCACTGTCTCTCAAACAGGCTGCATAATTTGGAGGCGAATTTGCAAAGTGACTGCTAGAGCCCTATATATATCTGGTTATTACTGGAAATATTTTTGCACTCGAATGCCTCTCAGCCAATCGCAGCGTTCAGTACAAACAGCTGACTATTTTTGTTCGCGTAAAATGTAGTCTAAATTAATAATTAGCCTAACAATAAGAAGAAAATCTGGAAAAGCATGCAGGACTGGTTGGCAGAAGGAGGGCCGGTGAATGGAGGTCACCGCAGACACTGAGTGAGTCTCAGCGGTGAGACAGGGAGAGGGAGGACGGACAGCGGCCAGCCGCCTTCAAAAATGGCGTCTCCGGAGGAAAATGAGTAAAAAATATTAAAACGCGGCCTGTTTTCTTTACACTTCCTCGTTCGGTATTTATGTTTTTTAGTACTCTGGCTGTATTTTTTTCCCGGTGTGAGCAAACTCGTCGTCGCTTTTACTTGAATGACCAATGAAAGCAGAAATAAGGGGGAGCGAGCAGTTCGGGAAATAAAAGGCAGCCCTGTTTTATTTTGATGCGTCGTTACTGACAGCTAGCATCTGCTGCTAGCCCACAGCTCTGCTCCGGAGGGGGGTGGGAACGATTTGCATGCAACGAAGAAAAAAAAGATTTTGAAATTGGGGATTTCTTTGCTCGTGTATGGGGAATGATTGCTGCTACCAACGTGGCCCGTCGATTGCAATCTTTTCTGGTGCTAGCAGCGTAGCGAAGACTAGCCTAAAGAAAGGGGAGGAGAGACGGTGAAAAAGGACGCATTCAAATCAAATGTTTATCAGCAATTCGTCCATCACCGGCAAAATCCGCGGCATCTTCATCATGACCGTGACTGCTTTTGAACTAAATCTGCATTCGTGGAAATGATATATGTGAAAGGCGTAGGAAAAGGAGAAAGACTGGCTTTTTTTGGAGGTGGTTGGATTATAACCCCGTAGACCCCCCTCTTTTTTCATCCAGCTTTCTCCTCCTCCCCTCCATTTCTCTTTCAATATGCTGTTTTCCACTCCTGAGGACTTGCTTATGAAACCGGGGAAAATAGCCTGAAACCGAGAACGGGAAAGACTGGATTTTTTTTCCGTAATCTCCTCTGCGACGTTCTCGTTGCTTTCGTCCTCATCGCACACATTGTACATCACATAAATGGATAGAAATTACCCGGGAACAGGATTTGGTGATTTGGGCGCAGGAGCAGGATGGAGTTACGAGAGATCGGCAAAAGCAAGGTATGCATTGGATTCAGACAATGTGCATGCATCACTGGTACTTTGCAGGGCACGGTGTGGGCCATGTAAACAAATTGTCGCCATTGGGTTCATATATAGTGCCATGCCTTGCCATTATGTGTAGTGCATTGTCATCCAAACAGTTGCATAGTAATAATATTATAAACAGGAATGGAGCAGTGTGCGTGTCGTGGGGGTGGGCGGGGTGGAGAAAGGAAAGGTTGGGGATATGAATTGAATGATTGACAGACGTAGGTTTTAGGTGGACCTGGCGGGGTGGAGGTGGGGGTATGTCTGGAGCATCCATAGGAATTATTGTTCCCTGTGTGCAGGCCTGGACACAGACCATGATAGATAAATTCAGTGGATTGATAGCAACTGCGAAGTGCAGACGCAGCAAACCCCTCACAGCAGCCCCCCTGACAGACATCAACAAGAAGAACTGATACATATTAACCGGAAAGATGCATTTCATGCATTTTAAATTGTTACGTTGTAAAGAAAACGGGAAATAAAAATCTTACCGCGGAGGTGGTGCCATACTCCTAAAACTGAGATTTCTAATGGATTTTGCCCAGTCGTGATCTAGATAATTGGATGATTTATGTTAATTTGCATAATTAAATTGTGGAATATTCCCACTGCATCAAACTTGCAATTTGCTGTTTATCTAAAATGAAAAATAATGGCAGGGTGAATTAATAAGATGATGAAAATTGCCTGAACTGTGCAAGATAGCTCTGTCTTTTAGCTTTACGTTAGCCTGCAAGCTAGCGTTATGTTGCATGCAAGCCAGTTGAGGCCTGTGTACGCAAGCATCATTCCCTCTTATTTAGCTGCACATCCTTGAGATATTTTGACCCAGGGTTATAGCCGGATCATGGTCAAAAGCCACCATGCTCCTATGGAGAGTGATATTTGGCTAAACAAACCTGGCTAGTTGCTGGTGTTTGCATGCAACTTAGCATGCATTTGCGTCGACTTGCACCATCCAGCTGTTAGCTACATCAACATAATCAATGGTTGCAGACAAATTACTCGTTTGTCTTTGGTATAAATTGAGGAAACTGTATTTTTTACTTGGCCCAATTCTGCACATTGGTTACCGGTGGTTTATTTACACGTAAAAGACTGGCCTTGCAGTTTGGGCCTAGTCTCTGCATTTCTACCATAGCTGCTGTGCATTCCTGCTAGGCGGTGCTACCAGCAGCAAAAATGCTAGCATGTTATGTGGCCAGCCAGCCAGCCAGCCAGCAGCCACGCATTTCATCTGTCTTTGGTAAAGCGAAGTTCTGCAATTGGCAAATCCTCAGCATTGAACAAGAAGATTATTTAGTTTGTAAATTTCTAAATTATGTAGTGGCTGGGTCTTGTGGGTCCATTATAATAATTGCAAATTATCTATCCCATTATTTTTGCATGACACTTCCATTGCTGGTTTGACAGATTTGCATCTACTGTAATACACTTTGATATAGTGCCCAAGTATGTAATTCTGTCTTGGATAATTCATTTAGATATTGATCGGAAAGATTATCTTTCCCCTTAACTTCAAATATATAAATCAGACTCATCAGGGATGTTGGTTTTCACATGGAGGCTACTGCTGAGAAGTTGCATATGGACACCAAACAAATGACCAGCCTAGAGTTGACATCTGATGTGTGAATTTTTAATTGAAGAACAATTTACTTGCAAGTTAGATTTTGTGTATTTTAAAAGTGACCCAAGCCTAGACAGTCTTTTCTCAAGGGTCACATTTTGGGAATAGATTAGGTTTATGTAAATGTACTCTGAAATTAATGACACTTCACACTCCCCTACTCCCCTTCCTCCATAGTCTTGTATATGGGAGTTCCAGATCATCCCACCCTGAGTCTGAGCTCCTTCACCGACAAGCCTACGCCACCCCACACCCTCTGCAGGGCTATGCCACCAATCACCACCCAGGGAGCTCTGGCCAAGGCGGGGCTTGGGGAGCAGCTGGACGGAGTTTGGGTGAGATAAATGTCATACCTTCCATGTCACCACCATAAGGGGCCCCAGCAATGAATTACTGTGTATGTCCATGCAGGCCCTGGTAGATTATTGTCATTGAAAAATGTGCACATTATAGCTCAATTGAGTTGAAGCCCTAGGCCTGATTTCAGAAAAAGCCTGTAGTCATAGCATTCATTCTCATGCAGTTTACCACAGTTTACTGATATCTTAAAAGTTGTCTTCAGCAACAGAGGTCCTGATTCAAATTCTTTGTATGTGTGACAGCAGGCTCGCCATTTAAACTTAGATTTTTAGGGAAGATTAAATCAGGATGCTGAAATCCTTTTATTTGATGTATTTTTTCTGATTATGAATGAAGATTTCATCTACATCTCTGCAACTAGCTGTTAATATTTGCATTCTTAATTAATCAATTTTCATGATTCTGTCTTTCCTTCCCAAAGGTCTGTCAGGGCTCTTTGACACTGGCCTGCACCATGCCAGCCCCTCTGCCCCTGATGCCTCTGTCATGAATCTGATCTCGGCCTTGGAGTCACGGGGTCCCCAGCCTCCACCCTCTGCCTCCTCCCTTCTCTCCCAGTTCCGCACGCCATCCTGGCAGACAGGTGGGGCTGTGTTAGATCTTCCCTCATGTGTTGACATTCAAACAGGCCCCACAGTCAATATGACATTTAAAGAACCTCCCAATGTTTGGCTGCATTATTATTCTGACAGTGTTGCTACCTGAGCATTTTCATATAAACTTTTACAGTACTTGTTAATAGTCCCACTCTTGAATACTTTCTAAATACTCTTCATTGCTTTTATTATTTCGTAATTTAAATGACAGCTTGATGGATACTGAGTAATTTTGCAATATCTCTTCCTTTTCTTAACAGCGATGCACACGCCTGCTCCACCTGAACTATTCATCTCTGGAGCCCTTCCTGGCTCTGGCTCCTTCCCCTCCTCCTCAGCTCTCTCAGCCTATCAGCATCCAGCATCCTTCTCCAGCCGCTCTTTCCCTGCTGCCTCCCTTTCCCTCCAGGACACGCCCACATTCAGTCCCACATCCAATGGCCTGCTCTCCCCACATGACCCCCTACTACACATCAAGGCCCCTTCCCAGTCCAGCCTGGGTTTTGATAGACTCCTGTCCTCGCAGGGTGCTGCCGCAGCTGCCTATAGGGGTAGCCAAGATCCCACGGGTGCCACATCAGCCCAGGCATCCTCTGCCAGGCACCTGCAGTCACACCAGTTCAACCTGCTGTCATCACAGCTCCAGGACCAGTCCTCCCAGCTGTACAATGCATCGGTCTTTTCCTCAGCCCAGCCCCAGCCTCAGTCCCAGTCCCAGTCCAATTCGGCTCAGGAACGGGCTGTGCCCCGGCAGGACAGCGTTATCAAGCACTACCAGCGGCCCACGCCAGCTCAGTCACAGCTCTCATCCTCTGCTGCCCACTCCCTTCAGCACTACCTCAGCTGTGGAGGAGCGGGGTACCAGCAGATTGCCACCCACCACAGGCATGCTGGCCTTTCTTGCAGCCCACTGGGCGACCAGAGCCCCTCGTCCGACCACAAGCCCACTTCTCGCACAGAGCAGTATCGGCCAATCATACAGCCTCCCTATTCCTCCTCTTCTTCCTCCTCGTCTTCTTCCTCAGCTGGAAAAGGTACAAAAAGCAGCTCCAGCAGTGGCTATTCCTCTGCCAGTTCAGCATCATCCTCAAGAACTCCTCACACACCCCCTTCTGCTTCCTCTACCTCCTCGTCCTCCTCCTCTTCTTCTGCCACCTCTGCGGCTCATCCTTCCAACTCAATCCCAACCTCCAGCTCCAGCGCAGCCCCTTCCAGGCAGCAGCCCCCCCCTCAGCCAGCTCCTCCTCCCCCAGCCCCTCAGCAGCAGCAGCCCCCTACCACCTCCACCTCAGCCCCCCAGTCTCTCCCCAAATCCTGCCTCTCAGGCTATGGTTCTCCTGTGCCCCCAGTGAAGACCCCCACCTCTGCTCTTACAGGTCAGACCCCACCCCAACAACAGACACAGTCATATTCCCCTAATCAGCCCCCTACTTCCCACTTGGCTCAGTCCTACGGAGGCTTCAGTTCACCACAAGCCCAAGACCTGAGCTCAGGTACAGGTGGGAAAGGTTATGGGAGTTTAGGGGGGCGAAGCCAGTCATACTCCACTGATATATATGGAGCTGACTCTGCTTATGGATCACTTCCATCCTCTCTGGGTGGAGCTGGAAGCCCCTCACTAGGCTACGGAGCCCCAGGTCACTCCCCTGCCCTTTTAAGGTCAAGTGGTTCATCAGGTAGTGGAGCATCTGGGGGAGGAAGCAGTAGCGGCACAGGAAGTGGGAACTCTGGGTCAGGAGGAGGAGCAGGAAATAGTATGACCAATGAGAGAGGTGGAGGTGGTAGTGGTGGAAGTTCATATCATATTCCAGACTCTAGCCCCTCTCCATCGGGCAACTCGGGCATCATCCGACCAGGGTTGCACTCGCCAGTGCCCACCTGCCCCACACAATCTCCAGGAGGTGCAGGCTCAAATAAATACATTTCTTCAGTTCTCTCCCCCACCTTCCTAGCTTCCCCACAGGGCTACCCTGATACCAGAGGCCCCAGCTCCCAACCTCAGTCCTATCATTCCACCTCCTCCAAAACAAAGGCAGACACTTCCATGCTAGGAGTGGGCTCTCAGAGATCCCAAGAGGAAGTAGATGATGATGATGAGTTCTTGATCCAGCACCTGCTGCAAGCCCAAGCAAGTCCTGCTCCCCAGGCTGCTCATCACCATCCTCAACAACAACCCCAACAGACATCCCAACAAACACAGCCTCAGCCCCAGTCAGTGCCCCCAACCACTGATTCAGGAAAAGGGCTTAGCTATGACATGGGTAAGACCTCTGAGGAGAGGTACCACCCCCAGAGTGTCATACGTACCCACAGTGCCACATCCACTGCCGGAGTAGGTAATGCAGGGTCTGGAGGGTCCATCTCAGGGCTGGAGAACCAGCTGGAGATGTCACTAAAGAAACAACAGCAACAACATCAACAGCACCATCATCAACAGCAGCAAAGGAATGAGAGGTCTGTTGGAACCAGCAGGAGCAGTGGAGGGAGAGGCAGCGCTGAACAAGTGCACTCCCACCTCCATCACCATGACAACCTAGGCTCGGTAGTCCATTATGGGCGGGGTGACCCATATACCCAACACTCCCTTGCTCCCCAACACTCCTCACATAGTCAACACGTGTCCTCACACTCACAGATACCGTCCCACACCCAAATGGAGCTCCAAAAGAAGCCACAGGAGCGTGCTGAAATTCCTTATCCTCAGAAAACACCGGAAGTCCAGCAACAGCATTCCCAGTCTCAAGCTGCTGCCTCCCTCATGGACTCTCCCACTGATCAATCCCGTCAGCCGCCACACCTGCTCCAGTCAGTGCTGTCCCACACCACCCGCAACAAACTGGAGCCTCATCAACAGCACCACAAGATGGACTCTCATCGGCAACACCAACAGCATCACAAAATGGACTCCCACCAACCACATCAGCAACACCCAAAAATGGACTCCCACCCTCAGCATCAACAGCACCAGAAGATGGACTCCCATCAGCATCAACAGCACCATAAAATGGACTCTCATCCCCAACAGCAGCAACACTCTATTAGCCAACAGCAAGCTGTAATGGAAAGTGCTGGTGGGAGCCTTGGCTCAAGTAAACATCAGGCTCAGTCTCAGTCCCAAACCACGCAGCTCCAGCTTCAACTCCAGTCCCAGGCTTTGGAGGTGGCAGCGGCTCACTACAACCATGGGCCCCCTCCACATCAGCACGAGCAGAGCCAGGTTAAACAAAGCTCAGTGGTGTCTTCCTTGGACATGCTGGAGCGCTCCCTTTCTCAGACCTCCAGCACAGACGTAGCTGTTGCAGATGACAGACGCGGCGGAGCAGGCGGTGGGGGAAGAAGTGGAGGTAGCAGTGAGCGCCACAGACAGCAGCAGGAGCAGCAGCAGAGGCAGCACCCATCCCACCATCAGCCACAGCAAACCCACCACTCACAGCAACACTCAGCCTCTGAACTCCACTCTTTCCTCTCTGAGCCTGATATCGGCTTATCCGCCCCGTCTCACATGCACCATCTCTCACAGCACCACCCGCAGCAGCAGCAACAACAGCAGCAGCACCCCAGCTCTCAACACCAACAAACTCACTCTCACCACCCTCACACCCAACCCCACCCTCACCACATACCCCCACAATCTGCTTCAGCCCACTCCCAGTCTCAGCCTGACCCACAGCAGCCACTCTCATCCCAGCTCACCCCTCAGCAGAGCCAGCTGGACCAACAGCGCTCAGAGCAGCACCAGTTTGATACTGTCAGCCCAGTGGAGAAAGCAGACCAGAATCAACAAAGTAACCGCTTTGTACCCCTAACTTCCATCTGTTTCCCAGACTCCCTCCTTCAGGATGAGGACCGCTCCTTTTTTCCAGGAATGGAAGACATGTTTTGTGCAGAGGACTACAAGTCAAGCTGTGCTGGCGGTGCAGGACCAGGGCAGGAGGAGATGAATGAAAGCCACACTGGGCAAGAGGGAATGGATTCCATGAAAGGTGGACAGGGAGCAGGGGGAGCAGGGGGAGGAAGTGGAGCTAGCTATGACATAATGGGTCACCATGGTGGAGATCAGGGTTATGAACCATACTGTCATGGCCTGGAAGAACCCAGCAACAACACCATGACTCTGGATCTAGACTCTCTTAAAACCCATGAGCTCCCTTCCACAGTCAACACTGAACAGCTAGGACTGATACAGTCCCAGGCCCCAGCTATGGGTATGGGGTCCAATACTGCAGGTCCCAACAACTCTGGAGCTAAACTGTCCTCTGGGCCTGGAGGAGCTAGCACAGGAACTGGTTCTGGAGGCCTCCAATCTCCCATTTTCTGCTCATCTCGCCCCAAGAAGCTCCTCAAGTCCAGCTCTTTCCACCTGTTAAAGGAGCGCCGGGACCCCAACACACTGCCTAAGAAGAGTTACGCTCAAGAATATGAGTTTGAAGATGATGAGGATAAAGCCGACCAGCCAGCTGACATCCGGTTGAATAGCCGGAGACTCCCGGACCTTTTGCCAGATTTGGTGTCCAGCTGCAGAAAAGGAGGAGGAGGAGGAAGTGGGTCTCTCAGCCCTTTAATGAGTGACATTGACTTCTACCACTCCTCTGGCTACTCCTCTATGGGTTCACACTCTCTTCTGCCTCAGGATGGACCCAAGAAGAGGGGCCGAAAGCCCACTAGACCTAAGAGAGATGGTCCCCCTAGGCCAAGAGGTAGGCCTCGCATCCGCCCGATGCCTGAGCCCTACACTCCACGAGGGATGATGGGGGAGATGGGTGGAACAACAGTAGGAGGGGGATTCAGTGTGGAGGGACGAGGTAGGGGTAGGGGCCGTGGAAGCCGAGGTAGAGGAGGAAGGAGGGAGGACATGTACATGGAAATGAGTGGGAAGGAGCAGGATCAGATGCACCACCATCACCTCCATCAGCAGCAGTCACAGCAGCTCCATCACCAGCCCCAACAGCAGCTACATGAGCCTATTCCACCTCTGAAGGTCAGTGGCATTTGGTCAAGAAAAGGCTTGGGATGTTTTTTTACAAATTGTCATATAAGTACAGGTGTGTTGCCAATATATGTAAAACCAGCACTAGTTGTTGAAGGTAAATGTGGTGCCTTGTGTAGTCTTTGCAAAAACACAGATAAAACATGTTTGTTTTTTTCAGACTAGTCACGTTTAGGGTTAGGGTGTTTAAATACTAATAATTTAAAATTAATTTCCTATCCTGGTTTCCTAGTTTTGTAATATATATCTGTACGTTCAGGCAAAGTTACTTAAAATCTTACTGTTTTCTTTCTTTCTTTTGTTTTAGATCAAGTTACCAATCGGTACTCTGTCCTCCTCCGATGCCTTGCTGAGGACGGACTCTTTGTCTGGCACAGACCCTGCTTTGTCGGACGGCTCAGTGGGCTCCGCTCCCTCACTTGGTTTAAGTCCTGGACCCCCCTGCAGCACTGAAAGCACCAGAAGTCAGGACAAGAACAAGCAGAAAAGCCAGATGATGAGTGAAGGAGTGGATGAAGAGGGGCTGGAGGACAGGGTAAGCGCTACAAGACTATATCCTTGTTATGTTAAGCAGAGAATGCTGAAGAGTTGCATAAAATTTAAGTTCATTGCTTTATAGTTGTGGAGTTCACTACTTTAGTGGTGGTATTCGAGCTGAGTGAAAGTCTTTTGTATCACTTTCAGGGCGATGAGAAGGACTCCGAGTCCAAGGCTGGCTTCGTTGCTTCATTCTTGGACTTCCTCAAGACAGGGAAGAGACCTCCAGGCTTGGACATCTCACCAGGAATGGAACCAGACAATGGTGAAAACTCACCGTGTAAATCGGGGGGACTGCGGCCACTGTCTCCAGCACCTCCTCCTCCCCCACCACCGCCTCCATTTGGGGACAGTGAAGGGAATGGGGGTCTGGCTCTGGGCAACTGCCCAAGCCCCAAGCGCTTGGAAGATGAGCTGAAGAGGAACCTGGAGACCTTGCCTTCGTTCTCCTCTGATGAGGAGGACTCAGTCGGAAAGAACCAGGACCTCCAGAAGAGCATCTCCTCAGCCATTTCTGCTCTGTATGACACTCCTCAGCTAACCAACATCCAGCCCCCGCTCTCTCCTCCACCTCCCCAGTCTCAGCCTGAGCCTGCCCAGTCCCCACTTACTCCCACACTGCCGCCTCCCACGCTTAGCCCACAGCCTACCATGCATACCCCTCACGACCTGCCCCAGTCCAACGAACCTGATGTCCTCCAGCCAGAAGATGGAGACATGGATGAGAACAAAGAGGAGGAGAATGAGGAGGAGAGGAGTACAGGAGGGGATGGAGAGAGTGATATGACAGAGGAGAGAGAACCACAACTGGAAACCCTGGGTGCCCCTAATCTTGACGGTAAGGCTGGGAGTTAGCTTTTTATTCATCTTATGTCCCATTTTTGTGCACATTGATTTTTCTGCAGCTCAGCTTAATAAAATTAATATTTTTCCCTTGAGGCTGAGCTATTGCTGTATTTTAGTCTAATAAAATATCCCATTATGTATTTGTTAAAAAAAAAAAAAGATTTGATTAAATTCTTGTGGCTGACACATTGTGGTAAATTGATTTGTAAAATTGACCTTAACCTTAATCTTGCCCTTGTTTCCTTCCAGCGCCCCTTCCTGAGATTCCTCCAGCGCCAGAAACTCCCGAACCTCCCTCTGCCCCTCCATCTCCCGCCTCCTCCTCCTCCTCTCCTTCTCACTCCCCCCTCCCTCCCCTCTCGCTCCCCTCACCCCTACCTCCACCAGAAGAACAACAGGAGAATTCGCAGCCTCCAAGCCCTGTCGCTCCCGCATCCCCCTCTTCGCCACCTCCCCCGCCCGCTACTCTCCCTCAGCCTGCCACTCCTCCGACGACTTCCCCTCCTCCCCCATCTTCGACTCAGAAGGAGTCTCCCATGCCATCTCCGGAGTCCCCCGCCTCTCCCGAAGAGCCCCCACCTCCTAAGATCACCTCCCTGCACCTTGCCCAGAAGCAAGAAGATGCTGCCATTGCTGGAGAGAGCGAGGAGGATGAGAGTGAGAGTGGAGGGGAGGGCATCTTCAGAGAAAGGGACGAGTTTGTGGTGCGGGTGGAAGACATTCGAACCCTCAAGGTATTTGTGTGTGTAATCGAAGTTGAAAATACATTAGGGAAAATAACTTGGTGCTCCCTTTTTATTGAATAAAATGAGTTGAAACTTGAATCCTTCAGTAGCTGCCAAGTTACAGAGACATTTTATATTTACCTCTGTGTCATATGTTTGGGCACAGCTGGCCCTGCAGACAGGCCGTGAGCCTCCACCCATCTGGAGGGTGCAGAAAGCCCTGCTGCAGAAGTTCAGCCCAGAGATCAAAGATGGACAGAGACAGTTCTGCGCCACAAGCAACGTGAGTTCACCCCAAGCCCTCAGTAATCTAACCACACCTGCCAACCGTCCTGTTTATTTAGACTCTTTTCACAGTCCCAGCTACATCATAGAATATATTAAAAATACTGTAGCGTGTGTGTGTGTGTGTGTGTGTGTGTGTGTGTGTGTGGATAGATTCTTACAGACCATATTGTCACAATATCATCAATCAAAGTAATGACACTGAAACTTGTGCTGAGTATAATTTAAATCTTTATAATGTGTTTCTGGCTCAGTATCTTGGCTACTTCGGAGATGCCAAGAGGCGATACCAGCGAATCTATGTCAAGTTTCTGGAGAACGTCAACAAGAAGGACTACGTCAGAGTCTGCTCCCGGAGACCTTGGCGCAGAGCCACACCTGCTCTCAGGTACCAGTGTTTGCCATATCAAAATTGCTATTGAAATAGGCTATTGATACTCAAAATTTTGGGGACTTGGTCACAAGTGAGGGTAAGATGAAGTAAAAAAAAAACAAACAAAACGGATGGATGATGTGGCCCTAAAAGTTATGCTGACAGTTGTGGTAGTTGAGCTGAGCCTGAAGGTGAAGCTCTCTATTTACCAGTTGATTGAGGTTCCATCCTCACCTATAGTCATGAACTTTGTGTTGCGATGTATTGAATTACTTTACTGATAGAAGTGTCTGAAAGGAGTTTCATTCTGTGTCCTTTCTAAGAACGTGTACCTTTTTTATAATCAGATAATTTTGGCAATATATATACATTCTGTTAAACTCTAAAGTGGTTTCATATCTAAAACAATTTCTTCGTGTGTCACAGACGCCAGTCCCTCCCCAAAATGGCTTCCCCTCCCACCACGCAGGTGCCACCAAAAGTAGTTGAGAAAGAGGAGAGAGTGGCTCCACCAGTCCAGCGCGAACAGAGGGAGAAAACAAGAACGGCAACCACAACAACAAAAGAACAACGGGAGAAGAAGGAGCTTCTGGCTGCTGTGCCCAAAGCTAAGGAGAAAGAGAGGGATCCTGAGAAGGAGAGGGAGAGGGAGAAGAGAGTACAGCTGCAGCAGGAGAGAGTGGAGAAACGTGCTGCAGCAGCAGAACGAGGGAGAGCGAAGGAGGAGAAGAAAGCGGTGGAGAGGAAGGAGAAGGAAAAGGCTGAGCGCCCACCTAAGTCCAAGCCAGCCAAAGTGAAGGCAGAGCCACCGCCCAAGAAGAGGAAGAAGTGGCTGAAGGAAATACCTTCATCATCTGACTCGGACTCATCAGAGGAGGCAGCTAGTGAGAATGAAAGTGAGATGCCATTTTGATCCTTTGTTCTTGCATTTTGCCATTAGAAGTCATTTTAACAGAGTTTCTTATCACATTTGTGACCATAGTAACAAAGCAGTTGTTATTTATGTCATGTACCACAGTAAAAGGTTGGTTTTGGATATTTTTAAACTCTGGTTCTTGTCCACTCAGTGCCAGTGAAAGGCGGAGTGAACAACCGTGCCATGAGGGAGATGTTCAGGAGCTACGTGGAGATGCTGGTCAGCACAGCCCTGGACCCCGACATGATCCAAGCCCTGGAGGACACAGACGGTGAGAACTGCACACAGCACGCACTGCCTCCTCAGCATATTAACAATTAAAGCTTCCTTTTTAAAATCGACTGACATGTAGGGGACAGAAATAGAGTGAGAAGCTCAGATGCAGGATGTATTGTGAGAGAACACATCTCTAAGCTAACCAGACCTGCCTGTCTGGTAGCATGTTTTCTGCAGCTTAAATGTCTGTATTGAAACAGCTGCATTGACTCATTTTGATGGTATTTTTCAAAAGTGGCTTCAGTTATCAGTGTGCAGTTTGGGCAGGTTGAATAAACATCACCACCACTGACAAGTAGAAGCTGCCAGGTTTCAGGTGAACAAACTGTCCTCACAATAGCAGGGGGATTGTTAGAATTTTGTAGCATACAGATTTAGATGAGTCTTTTAATGGTTTTGGAAATCCAAATAAACAAGGTATGGCAGGTTGAAGGGAAGCCCCAGGAATGTTGATAGATCAGCAGCCAGAAAGAGCTGCTTTGAATCTGCCATGGGTATTAAAATGATTGGCACCTGCATGAATGATGACTAATGAAACTTCCTTTACCTTGACTGGCCACCAGATGAGCTTTACCTCCCACCGATGAGGAAGATTGACAGCATCCTCGGCGAACAGAAGAGGAGGTTGTTGAGGAGAGTCGGCATGAGCTCTCAGCACCAGGTAATCTGTCCTGAATGTACTGTTTCTCTCTCTCCGTCCCCTGTGACAGAAATAACATCTTTCATTTTCTTTTCAATTTCTTATTTCACATTACTGCGTTTCCTTCATTTCAGTTGGAACTCCTTTTTTATATTCTGTAGAATATGCTGATATTTGTGGTGCAGAAAACAAATCTAGACTGCAGTTAAATGGCCTGATGGTGCTCTATAAGAACAATACTAGACTCATTCATAAGCTATATCATTAATGCTATGGATTCCAGTGCTGAAACAATCAGTAGATTAATTGATTAGTCAATAAACATAAAGTTAATTTACAACAACAATTGATTAATCATTAATCAATCAGTAATTTATCATGGAACAATGTCAGATATTTGCTCTTTCCAGCTTCTCCGGTGTGAGGATTAGCTGCCTTTTTTAAGCTGCTTTTGTCATTTCATGTCATTGTAAATTGACATCACCTTGGGTTCTGACATTTTATATATTAACGATAATATAAAAAAAATAATTAAAATTTTTATTGGTAATGAAAATAATTACACAAGTGCAAAAATAGGGCACATTTTTTTACATTTGTCTTAAGATGTCTTGTTGTCCCTGTTATCTCCCTGTTCAGTTTCTGACTTGTTTCTGCCTCTTCCTTGACAGGAGGCCCTGCATGCTTACCCCCAGATCATTGTAGACCCCCTGGACTCAGGAGTGGTGAGGGTGCGGCTAAGCGGGGATGCTTACAACCGCAAGACCCTCAATAGAGTCAAAAAGACCCTGCCTAAACCACAGGTAGGTGTGTGTGAGTGTGTGAGAGGGTTTAGATGGTCAGGAGTCTTTAATTCAATGTATTTTAAAGGAACTGTAATGGTCAAAAAATGCCCCCACTCCTCTTTGCATCATACCCTTTTCTTCTTTTATTTGAGTTGTCAAATATTCACACACTATCAGGACCTCTGGGGACCATCAGAGGAGACTTTTAGCCTATAACCAGGTGATTCTTTCTGGTTTCTGGGTGACACTGAAACCACGTCATCAACAAAATTAACCATTACTGTAAAAAGCTCGACAGTGACGGATCACTGGGGGCAGAGAGGGTAAAGCGCCACCAGCTTCCCCTCCTAACACCTGCTGAGAGTTTCCAAACATGCTCCACTTTCACTCCTTTTCTTTCCATTGAAGTTGATAAAACTAACTATCTTAATCTGATTTCCTTTTTATTTATTTTTTATTTTTTTAGGACCTTAAACTGTCAGCTGATTTGTATCGGATCTACAGTCTCTACCACTCCCTGCATCACTATAAATACCACACCTTCTTACAGTGCAAGAAAGAGGTAAGCAAGCACGTTCCGAGTACTGGCACACGCCTCAATCACGTTAGACAAGTTTATTGACAAAGTCGCTACACACATGCTTGAAAATGTAGTGCATTTCAAGGCATTTCCCTCACATATACTCTATGGTAAATCACAAATCTCATTAGAGAGACTACACAGAGCCAGCCTGTGTATGCTTTCTTTTTCGTCCCTGGTTTGAGTTGTAGCATCACAATCGTGTTTCCGTCCCATTTTTCCAGACCAACACCATTGAGCAGGCAGCTGAGGACCCGGGCCAAGAGGAAGTGGTGCAGCAGTGCATGGCCAACCAGAGCTGGCTGGACACCCTCTTCAGCTCCTTCATCGAGCTGCTCACGCTCAGCACAAAAGCCTGAGTCGACCACAAAAAGAGAGAGAGAACGGACTGAAGGAAGAGGATTTCAAAAAAAGAAAATAGAAAAATGGAAAGAGATGTATCCTACTGTACAGCCCCCCGACCCTCTTCAAATCTCTAAGATCTGAGGATGAATTTTTAAGGCCCTTGACGAACACAAGGGGGTCTGTTCGTGTGACCTCGGACACTGGCCTGTGTTCTTTTTCTTGTTGTTGATCAATGACTAAAGAAATGTCTTACTTTGTGAGAAGGGGGACCCCACCGGATCAGGGGTCACCGGCGGGTCAAGAGCGAATTGACCGTTGGTGAAAAGGGAGCGACGCGAAGTGGAAGGACAAAGAGGAGGAGCCGCAACGCCAAGTCAACGGAGGAGCCACTGACATCTTGTTAACTGTGTGTCATAAAGACAATAGTTCAAAGAGAAACTATTACCACTTAGTTTTTACATAAATTATTTTTTGAAGACTAACATCAGCTGTTGGCTTTTGAAAAGAGTGGAAGAGGGTGAGAATGCTTTTTAAACTGCGTGTAGAGTGTGCCATGAGCAGCGTGAACATGGACTCGTCCACGGATAGAAACATGAAATGTGTTAACAAACGCTCTCTCTCTTTCTCTCTCATCCTGTGCTATGTGAAGGGCAGCACCAGGCCGCTGTGTGATAATATATAAACACATTTTTATTATTTATATGAGGAGGTTTTTAACTTAAACTCTCACAAGCGCTGGGTTGCTGCCCTAACATTTTAAATACCTTTTTATTTTCCACAGGTTCAGTATACAATCGTAACCCACATATCCAAGCCGTCTTCCCCTCTATACAAAAGAACAGATGTTGAGACAGAAATATTGTATCAAATACAGTGGGTGTAAAATAACAACAACAAAAAAAGGAAGAAAAGAAAAAAAGAAGATGAGAATGGGAAAATCTATTTGAAACTTAACATTGTTGTGGTTCAGTTCAATCATCAGTCATGCAGGTGCAAAGAAAAAGAAGTAAACTATCCATTTCCCATGTGGGAAGATGGAGTATAAATAAGTAATATTTAAAGAGGAAATAGTCATTTCATTTTTATCATTTTGATGTTTGTGCATACTATGACTTATTTTGAAAACAATCTAATTTTCCATAAAAAAAGGGAAAAAAAGGTGTGTAAATATTGTACAGTTCTTGATGAAATTCTTTGTCCTTCTGTACATTAACTCTCCTGTATTTGAAAAACAAATAAAATCTGCAAAGAACAAATGGTGTTTCATTTCCCTACAGTGTGTGTGTTTGTTCTTTTACATCCATCTTTGTGAGGACATTTTGACTTTTTAGACATTTTGGCTGCTCACTTATTCAAAAGACGGTTTGGGGTTTTAGAATTAAAGTTCACACACAAATGTGTTTTGCTTTTTGTTCCTTGCCTTGCCTTCCTTTGAACTTCTACGTGCAGAGTTTGACACATGAAAGCTGTTTTCACATTCATCTGCTGAAGGAGGCATGTTTCACGGTGCTCCCCTTAAATCTGGTGCACGTTAAGAGTGTGATTTGTCGAATCACAACTATGGTCCAGTATGCAACTTGCACAATTTTGATGTGGAAACTGAAGACCTCCGTTAAATAAACATTGAAAATTGACTTTTTAGTGAAATAGGAAACAACTTGCATCCAGTAGGTTAAACTTTTGAAAGGAACAATATTTAAAAAATCAGGAAGAGTAGATTTCATCAGACACAACTTATTATTCAAAGCAGAGTCTTTTTTATGTCTAGAAGGGGTCTTTAACTTAGGGGTTGGGGGCTAGGGAATGCATTGTGCCATGCATTGGGTCCATTACAAGTATAGAAATATAAACGTGAGTGTGTGCGCGTGTGGGCTGGCTGATGAAAGTCGCTGACGTCACATCTGGAAAACGAAACTGGCAACTCGGAGTTTCCCGAGAAAGCCGCTGCGGGTTGGAAAGCAGCCGGACTCTCGGCGGTATTTAAAGAATTCGCATCTGGGATTGAGAGACAGTTTGTCACACAGCTTCAGATCCTACTACACATCCCTACATACCTCGTATCTCTGACTTTTGACCTTGGAAACGGCTGCACACCACACTGCACCGGCTGCAACGTCGTCGCTAAAGGTAGGAGAGTTTTTTTTTTTTATTAGAGCTGTCAGTGTTGTGTGCACATTTCACGTCGGTTTAAATCTTCCCAGTGGTGCTCTGTTGTGAGATTGTTGGCTACCATTAAACATTTGAACAAATATGTAACTCGTAACTCCTCAGCTGTTGTTTTTCAGCTCTCCTATCACACATGCTCACACGGTCACGGGAATATTTCATGATATGCTATATATAAGCTACATACTGTATTCAATTTCAGACGTGGTTCAGAGGTGTTGTAGCCTACCTCCACTTTATGTAACTTTATAGCGAATTTAATCGCAACAATAGGCCTACAATGAAACAGTGAGACCAAACATTGCACACTAATATTAATATCTGACACTTTGCAACGAGGCGTTCTTCAGAATGAGTACTTTTCATGCTAGAATGCATTTTACTGTAATAATTAAAGTACTTTTAAGTGCTTTTTACCATTTTTTAAATACTCATATTAGAGTATTTGTGGTATTGAGTGCTGAACCAGACCTGGCCTCATATTCGCCTGCTTCCTCTTTCATGTCGGTTCAGAAATTGCATTTCAAAGCTGATTTTCGCAGCTGCAGCACAGTGCTGCAGAGATCCGGATGGTGATGATGCTCAGATACTGTGTATTGCTTATTTTCTTTCTCAAACCTTTCATAATTTAGTGAGAGTGGAAAAAAATAGAATAATCCCTCATTCTAATAAGTGCATTAGAGTCTTTTAGAAATTGATTTTCTACACTTCAGTTCACTCAAACATGCAAAGCTTACTTTTACTCCCTTTTACTCATATTAATAATAATATTTGTTGATTACATATTTTCTACACAAATCTGGTTGTAAAATGACTACATAGCTCCCTCTATAGGCAACAAGAATACTTTAAGATGAACCTGAAAATTGTAATAATTAATATAAACCTATAAATATACACTTGAATAATTATGGTGATTGAACATCCAGCCTGGCTCAGCTTCTTTTATTTGAATAAAGCATATTAATAATTTCTCTACCAACATTAGTCCTTGAACTTTTCTCTGATTGTGCAAAGCACTCTGGGTACTGATAGCTGCAAGACTAAAATGTTGATTTGGATAGGCACTTGAGTTTTAACTTGAATAGATATTATTCAAATATTACAAAATGAATCATAAATTAAAAGAAGCAACAGAACGTATTAAATTCTTTCTGTTGTAGATGAGCTGGGAAGCATGTTACAGTTCAGTGAAAAGGCTCAGCCCTGAAGGATATGACAGCAAACCAATGTAATGAGAAATGATCTGGGATGCTAAATGGAGCCCTGATGACACTGTTGACGTGCCATGTTTTCTTGCTCCTGCAGAAATGTCTCATTCTAAACCACTGCTCATCCCGTGGCTGCGGGCCCAGATTGACAGCGAAAGGTATCCTGGTGTCCACTGGACAAACCCGGAGCAAACAGAGTTCTCCATCCCATGGAAACACGCTTTAAGACAGGACTCCTCCGACATTGACATTCTCATCTTTAAGGTAATCATCATGCACAGTCATCATAAATAATAATATTTTAAAAACATTGATGGCAGTAATCATACACATGAATTTGACATAACTTATCCCTTGTATTCATGGTGTTCTACACAGTGACTGGTCCGTAGTGTAATTCTTCCCTGTTTCTTCCCTGCAGGCCTGGGCAGAGGCGAGTGGCAATGGCCGGGCTCAGGGAGACCCCTCAGTCTGGAAGAGGAACTTCCGCAGCGCCCTCCGAGTCAAAGGCTTCAAACTGGTCTCTGACAACAAGAACGACGCTGCTAACCCCCATAAAGTGTTTCGCTGGCCAGAGGAGTCAGCATCAGGAGGTGAGGATCCACCGGGCCGTCCGTAGACTATCACCATTTGCTCCTTTATTGTAGTGGATAACAGGCAAGTTTTTTTTTAAAAAAAGGACTGTTTCCTCTGATGAACTGTACTAAAAATTACCTACTAACAAAACACTGAATTAGATGTGTATGTGGCGTGTAGTCACTGGCACCGGGCATTAAAAATAAATCCAAAACAGATTGTTCTCTCGCTTGCAAAATCCAAACACACATTTCATTTCTCTTGCAGTTTTATTCATGCAAAATTATTCAGCTTGTGCATCTTAACTATAATCCTAGGAAGGGGGGAGGCATCAGTTGGTTCTTCATATTACTGTACTGCTAAATTAGATAAATACAAAAATCAGGTAATACAGTAAGTGCACCACAGATACCACTCATTTATGCTCTCTATGTGGGTTATGCATGGATTTAAAATGATAAAGCACCTTTCTATCAGTGTGGCCACATACAGTACATATCTGATCACCTCCTTACCTGATGTGGTTGATCACGTTACTATCTCACACTTGCACACATTTACGTCTGGATTTATGCTTCTGTGGTTGAGATTTGTCAAGGTAATATGCAAATGCAGAGCATGCAAATCAATACCATTTGGAAAGGGGATTATAAGATTAAAGGGGTGTTTCTGAGGAGAATAAATGATTAAAAGATATTAACTGAGCTCTTTGCTTTCGCTCTCAAAGCTAACTCTTCTGCTGGATCCCAGGACCAAGAGGACTTGGATTTGTTTGAGGATATTGGCCTTCCTACACAAGAAGTAAGCGAAGTAAGTGCCTGTGTGTGTGTGTGTGTGTGTTTGACTTGTAGGAAGTAGAATGCAAATGCTGCGTAAATGCTGTGTAATTATAATATTATAATTGCATATGAACTCATTCAGATGTGTGTCTGTGATATCTTAGAGCCAGATTGTTCCATGCTTTGATGACTGTCTCTATCTTCCTGAAGAAACTGGGTTTTCAGGTAAGAGTGCCCCTCTCATACTATTTATTTTCTCCTAGCATGAATTTTGTAGCTCAGAAGGTAAATTTATCAAATCATTAATTTGATAGCTAGGAATGTGGAATCACTTTTCTGAATATTTCTGAACTAGTCAATATGTGCCAGCAGAATCCACTGCCAACCACGATATTCTGCAGGAGTGTCTAAAGGGACTGAACATTGGCCCTGATACAGGTAGACTCATCAGCCCTGCTCATCATTTCCTCCTCACTGCTGCAGTATGAGCAGAAAACAAGAGTATCCAAGATACTTTCCTAGAAACAGTTATTCAGTTTCTCCAACTTTTCCACAGAGGGCACCGCAGGCTTTGAGCCTCCTCCTGAGCAACAGCAGCTCCAAAACCTGGTTGTGATTGGTGGACACGCGTTGCCTGGGCAACAGCAGTATCCAGTAACGTTTGAGGGTGCAGTCGGTGAAGCCGGGTTGCCTGAGCAACCAGGACATCCAATGGAGGGAGCTGTGGGAGGGGCCTGTGATGGGCAGTTGGCTGAGCAGTTCCTACATACCATGAGCAAGACCAGTGATAGAGATCATTTCAGTAAGTTGATGGATGCTACTGTAGAAACAGGCCATTAAAACAATGTGGCCTGTCAGTATGAATACTATCAGTCAGGAATTGCACCTTGAATAACATGTTTTAAACAGGAATAAGAGCGAAGCTGTTAAACACCTTTTCTCATACACTTCTCCTCTTTCTGAATCCTTAGAGACTCAATTCAGGATATCAGTGTACTACAGAGGGGTGAAGGTGTCCGAGCAGCTGGTTGAGAATGAAGCTGGAGTCCGCTTAGTCTACAGGTAACATCAAAATAAAGCTTTCATCAAAGGAAACATGTCTGACAAATGTTCAAAATCTCCAGTTTAGCTTCATATTGACTGTCATAGTTAAAGGAATAGTTTGATATTTTGGGAAAAACGCTATTCCCTAGGAATAGGGGAAACAGCTAGCCTGATTTTGTCCAAAGGTAACAAACCAGCACCTGTAAAGCTCACTAATTAACACATTATATCTCGTTTGTTTCATCCGTACAAAAAGTGTTAAAAGGACCAGGCTAGCTGTTTCCCCCTGTTTCAAACCTTTGTGCTAAGCTAAGCTAACCGTCTCCTGGCTGTAGCTTCATATTTCCCATACAGACATGACAGTGGTATCAATCTTCTCATCTAACTCTTGGCAAGAAAGCGAATAAGTGTGTTTCCTAAAATGTCAAACTATTGCTTTAATGTTCTCAGGTCTCTGCCAGACATATCACCTGCTATTCAACTATCTAATGACAAAATGTTGTCTTCACATCAGACCTGGACTCATCGGGACAGTTTTGGATCACGAGTCAGGCCTGTCCGTGGTCTCTCTGCCAAGTCCTGGAGCCATGCTGGATCAAACCCAAGCCAATCTGACCCAACGCATCCTGGACAAGCTGGGGGATGGTTTGGACGTGGGGGTGTCAGGCCATGTGGTCTACGGCCAGCGGCGGGGTGAAATCAAAGCATTTTGGAGCTTATCCAAGTTTGACAAAAGCAGACAGCCCCAAGAGATTTCTAAACTGCAACCTCAACCACTGTACCTGTTCAAGGACTTTGTGCGAGGTGGGTGAAAGGACTAATCGTGTAGCTTTTTGTTGCCTGTGAATACATATGCTGTATCTTGTTGGCTTGATATAGTTTGATTGATTGTCCTTTCCCTCTAGGAATATTGGACTTCATTGAGGGCAGAGACTGCCCTCCCTGCTCCCTGTTCTTCTGCCTCGGGGAGAAGTGGCCCGACCCAGACAACAGGCCTTGGGAGAAGAAACTCATCACGGTGGAGGTGAGAGGACCTTTAAATTATTAAAACGCACAGACAGTGTTGTGCTCTCAAAGACCTTAAAGCAGTATTTCAGTTTGGCAGAGAAGGTTGTTTTTTTTTTCCGCTGCACATACCTCTATCAAATTTCATGAGTGATCAAACCCCCAAAATTGGCCACTCAAGGGAGCTGTAGTCAGCAGCACTTTTCATGAGGCAATTTTGTCTCGCTATTGATTAATAGCACTGAGGGAACAAAGCCTGAATACCAGTGGTGACAGCTGATCCCTCGGGTGTGAAAGGTTTTTCTGCCCTGAGCTTCTACAGAGGAGTGCATGCTGAGAAATGAAAAGCTTATACAAAAAGTTACTTTAAAGAAACCAGCTTGACACGTCTCATTGCTCCAGCTTTCTCGAATTTCATGGCTTCTGTCAAGCTCAAATATGCCATCTCGCTCTTGTCGTTCTTGTCATTGCGTCTGACTTCTGCCCCGTTTTTTTTCTGTCTCAGGTGGTTCTGACTTCAGTGGAGTTACTGAAGAATATGGCTGTTGTAGGCGGCGCCTCCTCCCTGCAGTCTGTGGAGCTGCAGATGTCGCTCGAAGAGATGATGGAGATGTACTGACGCACTTTGCTGTGCAAATCATTGTTTACCCTTTTTATATGTTGATTCTACACCAAATATAATAGATCAGGTGATAATAATGGTAATTGCTTGGGTGTTGGATTTGCTGGTTCAAGGGAACAAAGCAAATACATTTAAGGTGCAACTTGTACAATGTTTAAACATAGATATGTGCTTTTAAATTAATTTACACTTTGATATTTTTTCATAAAATACTGTAATTTGATAGGATCTTTCTTACATCAGTGGTAT
This sequence comes from Macquaria ambigua, assembly GCA_008360985.2. NCBI lineage: Eukaryota > Metazoa > Chordata > Actinopteri > Centrarchiformes > Percichthyidae > Macquaria > Macquaria ambigua. Next base: position 37,901 of record VMKM01001604.1, on the reverse strand, counting down.
AATTGGTGCTAGTGTTTCTGAGAATTAAAACCAATTACTGAGACACCCTGCTGCTTTCTGTCACAAAGAAAAGGAGCTAAATAACAATAGCTGTCACACAGCTCAAGAGGTAAACAGTAATTCCTTTCACTCATTCTACATTCTGCCCTTGCAAATAATGTGCTTGTGCTGAAATAAGTGCACTCCTGTTTTTTGCTGTAAATGAAACAGCAGATTTCCCTCAAAAGAGACCTGATGGTACGCAATGTGCGATGCCCCCCAGAGGCTGTCAGTCATCCTGTTAATTATCTTATTTGTTCGCTTGTTTACACTAATCATGCTAATGTGTCAGAATAAAAGTGGTAATGAGTTACATAAATCCCCACTTGTAGTAACATTTACAATCAGATATGGTACACTCTTAGTTTCATAAAGACCCACTTATCAAAACCGAAATACTGTGTGTACGGTGAAATGAATATACTGGAACTTGAACTCTGCTGTTCAGTCACAGCCAAAGCTACAATCAAACTGATGATTTAACAGTGCAGATGTGATGAGAGCATCTGGAATCAGTCTAAATGTTTTTGGTCATCAGACAGTTTTAGTACAATATGCCGAACATACACCTGAGCACAATCTGAGACACTTATGTACCACAACACACCAGAGACTGTACACCAAAAAGTAAATATGCTATGCAGATGTTTATTTCATCTTGTTCTGTTTAAGCGTCACTGCTAACCAATGAGTGTGTTTACTCCGAAGCAACGCTATAGAAGAGACTGAAACTATACATTGAAATACACAGTACAAACAATAAGATTTCAAGGATTTATTAAATTATCAGTCATAACCATGAAATCAGTTCCTTCTTAGGATCTACTGTCAATTCAGAATGTCATTCTTAACTCAAACCAGTGTGGCCTTACTGCTGCTTATTAGTCTGAATCCAAAGAAGAAGAAATATAAATGAGCTTTTTATATCCTTTCTTGAGTGCATTCAGTTTCAGAATGGCTGACTGGGTCTGGGTGAGAGCTACGTCACCTTGGTTTCATGTCGTCCACACATTTACAACAAACATTTAAGCACTGTTAAACTTTTAGAAATGGGATATTTACAAAAGAAAATCAATACATCGAATGAAGGGATTCGACATGTTTCAGTCCTTCTCTCCTTCCTCTGCTTCTCCGTCATTCTCTGACTCAGACTTCCCCTCCTCAGTGAGGGAATTTTCCCTCAGTCCCGACATTGGGACCAGCTTCCCCTCTGAATCCACTCCCATGGGCTGGATGATGCTGTCTCTGCAAATCAAATGACATGGACAAGTTATTAATCAGTATCAACATTGTTCCTATTGTAGTCATTTAATCTTTGTCTGCTCTCAGCCTATACTGGACATTAGTGAGGAGGGTGCCATTGTGAAGATTTATACAAATACACTTGATCTCAGTGATCTCTGCATAAAAATGTTCTATTTCTGAGTGTCGCCTGTATAATGAAGCTTCCTATCTGCAAATATTAAAAGGGAAATACTAACTTCATGATACAGAATAACTTTGTATATGATATGAATTTATATTAGGCTTACTGATGTAAAATATGATATCGAATACATGTTCATCTTTCTCCCTTTAATGTTTCCTCGAGGAATGTATTTAATAAGACCAGTTGAGCCAGATTTGACACACAGACTTGTCTCAGGTTTACGGCTCTCCTATATCTTTAATACTGATACTGTATGTGTATGAGTCTTTGTCATTTCACTGACCTGGACAGCTTGTTGAAGAGCATGATCAGCCTCTTGGCCTCCTCCTCCTTCTCCTCCTCCGTCATGCCCTCCATAGGGTCCGGCTGCTCTGCCTCCACCCGCCCCGTCACTGGGTTGATGCGATCTTTGACCTGCCGGTACTCCTCAGTGTCCGAGTCAGAGTCGCTGGAGTACTGGGTGTCAGAGCTGGGGACCCTGGACCCCCCGCCCAGCAAACCCCTGGTGGCCAGCAAGCCTGCTGCGTTGCCATATCCTGTGTACTTAACAAACCGACTCACTGGAAGAAGAAGAGTGAGGGTGATGATTGGTGGAGACAAAGTGTTGTACACACATAAATTATGGTTGACAAAAAACATTTATTTTTTGGCATTATTTTTAATCAGGTGTGTAAACTATGTAGAAAGAATAAGAGCACACTGACACCCCAGGGAGTCACTGATTACTAATGCATGTTGTGCAGACAAGCATTGCTCAAAATCACAGAAATGTATTTTAGATTCCAGTGGAGAGCCCAAAGCTTCCAAATATGTCAGACTGAATTTTCTAAAAGATTATATAAAATCATACACAAGACTATTTTTAAGAATATTTCCATTCCATTGTAATAGCAGCCATTTAGGTTTGAATATTAAAAAAAATATTCAGCTTCAGTGAATGCTGGAACAAGTAGATGTAAAATATAAATATGTGATTTAGTTTAACAAAAGGCAAAATCTTTGAAGACGAGGATTTAAGAGGTTAAAAAAGAAGAAAGCAAAAGGTTTAGAGTAGCAAAATTGTTGAGATGTTTGTATCTTTATCCTTTTTCCCCAATTTTTAACTCAAACTTTTAAAATCAGGAACAAAAAGTACATCCGTGTTCTTGATCTGATTTGATCATTTCAATTCACAGCGTTGCATTTTTTTGATTGAAAACTGTAACATAAACAATCCCTGTAAATCCAGACAGTGATAACATCTGGTCTCACCATTTTCCTTGCAGAGGACAAAGATGAGGTCAGCAGCGCAGTGTTTGAGGTCTGTATCCAGATGAGTCATGAGACGGATCAGGCGACTCTTCACTGTGGAGCCTTCCTCTGGCCTGTGTGATACATCTCTCAGTGGGGGCAGGATCTAATGACAGGGATAAATTATATACTACTAATACTAGTTTCAGATAGAATCCAAATATTGTGAGAAGCAAAATGTTACATGAGCTTTCTCAGAGGTATCAATGTTTTTGGATGTATTACATGTTTCCTGATGTAATGGCGTGTTTCTCTGTGGGCCCTGCAGCTCTCCGTCAGCAGATTGAGGATTGGTGTCAGCTTCTCTTTGATCTTATCACCCTGAGAAGCAAGCAAACAAGGAAGGCTATGTCAGGTTATTTCAGTATTAGCGAACAGTCTCTCTTTCAAACTTTTTTAGGAGCAAACTTTAAACTTTAGTTTGGCCACTAAGCGTTCAACCCCTTCTCTGCATATTACTTTCTCCCTCACCGAATCCAGGCGTCTCTCCATGAACAGAACCAGGGTGTGCACACAGTCCATGTTGACCCCCTGGCACTGCTGCGAGTCTGGCTCCAGAGGCACCATCAGCAGCACATCGAGACACTGGAGAGGCAGCGCTGACAACAGGTTGACTGTGTGACTGTGGGATTGAGAGAAGATTACAGGGACAGAGAGCAAGAGTTGATAGAAGAGAGCACAGAAGCAAAGTATTTGGTTCCGTTTGGCACAATGGATTATTATATACCAGTATACACAAAAAAACAATAAGTGGTAAAAATACAAACATATACTACTAATAAAGCTGTGATCAGAATTAAACTTTACACAATTCTTTACACAAGAATATGGAGTGAGACACCAATGTATTATCAGCCCAACATTTTTTTAAATATACATTAATGACCCAACAACATTAGAGGAATCATGCCTGATACAGAATAAAATGCTTGTTCTATGCAGATAACAAAACCTTAACAGTTAAAATTAAATTAAATTAAACAGGAAAGAAATCCAGACCTACGGGAAAAACTATTTATTATTATAATTACCTGAGAATTGAATGAGATCTACTGAAAAATGTAATCTGGTTGTGGAAGCCTCAAGTGAGTAAGCAAGAGGAGGATGTGTGTTATCAAATCCAGAAGTACTTACAGATTAATGTTTATAGATTAATGATTAATACTTTAAATTATAACAGCAACTTCTGCTTCTTTATGGGACCAAACAAGACATGGATTTTACAACGTGGGATTCAAGTTTTATTGAACAAACCCAGGTGAATTTCCTCATGGAATTCCAGAGGTGAGGGTGTTCCCACCTCACATATACATAAAAAAAAATGGTCATTTAAAGTTTGTATTTTATAAATAAAAGTCTGAATAAGCTATAATGCTCTCTTTTCCATTCACTGACAAATGTGTTTTTATGTCAACATTAATTATTCTTTTTTAAAACTAATTTGTCAGAAACTCTACAATACTAAAGATTAAATGTCCCTTATTTACCTTGTTTATACCTGTACTGTACATGCTGTAAAAATACGATTATATAACATAGTATCCAGATGATTTTGACAACATTGTATTTTGCCATTTATGCTCATTTGAACTGAAACAAAAGTTAAACTGAGAGACAGAATGAGAACATATGCATGAAAATATATAAAAAAACAAAAGTGTGACACCAGCACCTTCAAATGCATCTGCATTGTTGTTATTAATGATGATTAATGATGACTGTCATTGCAATTTTCTTTCTATTCAAGCTCGCTTTGGTTCATGCTCACCCCTGCAGTTCATCAGTGTCATCTGAAAGCATACACTTCCTCATCAGGCAGAGACGCAGGAGCGCCACCAGGTGTCGGTAAAGAGCTGCATCATCCTGAGAGAGGAGAAAACATAGAGTGCGTTCTGTGTTTCTCTCTAAAGAAGTTAAACTGGGCTGATAATGTGTGACGTACAGCTGATAGACGATGGAGGTTAAGGGAGGATAGGTTTTGATTTAATCTGTTCTTTTGAAGACTTAAATTTTATTTCCTCAAAGAGAGATAGAGGTGATGATGCTGACATTACACCTGAAGGCTGAAAGTTTATTATGGACTCATAGTCGCTGACCTCACTTGGCTCCTGCCTGTGGGTGCTGTAGGTGATGTTGAAGAGGATTTTGAGGATCTCTATGATACGCTGAGAGGCTTCCAGTGAGATTGGTGGGGCCGCTGGGCCCAGCACACACTCATACTGGTCCTTCCACTGAACCTCCAGGCAGCTCTCCAGAGCTGCTGTGAGGATGGACACACCTCCCTCCTGGAAGAGCAACATAATGCGTGTGAGAGCAGGAAGGAAACCAGGTTCACAGGTGTAGAACAAGAATCTTGGTCTGTTCACATCAATATTAGAATAAACAAAAGGAGATATAGCTCAGGGAATTGTTACATCAGAATGATCTACCACATATTATAACTACCATAATATATACTTCACTACATATTTAATACAGTAACTTTTTTAGTTAGTGAGGTTATGTTACCTGTTGAAGCTGAGTCCTGAGCTCTGGCCGTAGTGCAGTAATGAGGAACATGAGGCGTAGTTCATAGAACTGAACACTGGAGGGAGATGAGCAACTAACACTGGAGGATAGACGCTCAATTAGACCGCACATGAGCCTGATGGAAAAAATAACAAGAGCTTAGCTGTCTCGAAATATGTTGATGTGTACAAGAGCTAAATGAAGGTTATGACAAATGAGAACCACACTGTCACTGAGATTAGTCAAACACAACTTTGTCTCAGTCTGCCCTGTCAATTTCCATCTCAGTTTGGGATTTGCATTTCTCGTGACCTTCAACAACCCTCTGTTAACAGGCATGAGCTTGTTGCTTTAATCAAAGTTGGGTGTGTGTGTATATAATCAGCCAGTTTGTGAGGCATGTAGTGCTTGCCACTAATGTATAACATGGATTCATTTACACAATTTTTCATGTGACTAAACTCTGTCGTAGCTTCACTGGAAATACCCTAAAGCGACGTAGGACGGTGTACATTTGACTATTACATGCAGGAAAAAAACAGTTAAGTGGGCCCAGAAATGCCAGTTACAAAGGCAAAAGCTGTGTTTAACAGTATTTTGGATTGCTGTGTGTACATGTTTTTGTCTGCGTGCTGTGAGGAAGCCCACCTGAGAGCACTGAACCTCTCCTGTGCCCAGGTGCTGTTGTACACCACATTACACAACACCTTCATGGCCTCTTTTCTCTGTGCCTCCTCTCCTGACTCCCCCTCCTCCTCCTCATTTTCCTGCCCCTCCATCTTGCTCTGTCTGCGGTCCCTCCTCCCTTGCTCCAGCACCTTGTGATGGATGTTGCCACTGTGCATTTCGTTGATGCTGGCCCTGTGGCTCCCAAACCAGCTGATGCTGTCCAGATCTCCGCTGTTGGCAATGCTAACGTCACTCTTGGCGTCCTCATCAAAGGCAGAGCACTCTTCGTTTTGGTCATTGGCTTCAACGCCGTCTTCGTCCTCATCCTCGTCAGTGCGACACTGCAACACTTTGGCCTCAGTGAGAGAAACGATGATGTTATCGTAGAAATCAGAGTCAGGGTCGCTGGCTTCGTCACTTGCATCACATGTGGTCAGCCCGGCTAGTTTGGCCACAGTCAGAAGAGAGCTGTCGGTCACCAAGGGGCCGAGGACCTTTTTGTCTCTGGAGAGGATTCTCAGGGTGCGTAGAGATACTCTCAACAGACAACATTTAACTCCTGTTCTTATGAACCTCAAGAGGACAACAGCTAAATTCTGAGGACAGGAAAAGAAATATAGACATTTAGCTTAACAACATTCTTCAGTGGAACAACTGTCAATACTTCTGGGCAAGAATAAAGTGACAGGCACCTGTCTGAGGATGAGGCCTCGATCCTCCTGGTTGTACTCGTCACAGTCGGAGTCAGAATCAGTGTAATCCCTCACTTTATTCTTCTTGAACTGGTAAAGCAGGGCAAAGAATACATAAGATCAAATCTTTCACACTTTATTACAGTTTAAGAATTAGTTTAATGCATATTACTTAATATACTACATTATTTCTAAACTGTGGCAGCACAGTACCTCTTCTAGTTTTCTTTGCTTTAGGAGGTGGATAGTCCGATTTCAGTTAGCAATGCAGCAGAAGAGAGAGAAAATAATATCAGTAGATATTTGTGTCACCATTGTTAATCAGGGGCCATTTTACACATAGAGTCGTATCTAATCATTAGTATTTTTAGGAGTCATCTTAAAGGTTCCTAGAAGTTATTCACAAAGCTACTGAGAGCAACTTCACTGAGGGACTGAGAGAACTCCTAGACTAAGAGAAGGGGCAGGGTTGACCCCGTTGCTATGGATAACATCATGTTTCTGAATTACTGTACTCAGTCTACAGTGATAGGTCCACAGGTGAGCGGTCTGTCAGTGATTGTGAAATAAAATAATCATCAATACATAGGAGCGTGAAAAGGAACTAGATTGGATAAGGTTAGATTAAAAATAAAATTAAAAATGTATTGAAATTAAATTGAATTATAAATCAAATTAAATTAAATATTAAGATAAATCAAATTATTTAATTTAAATAAAACAATTACATTAAATTAATTTTTGAATTAAATATTAAATACAGATAGATAGATAGATAGATAGATAGATAGATAGATAGATAGATAGATAGATAGATAGATAGATAGATAGATAGATGACACTCCCCCTATTTCTGAGCCATTTAGGAGCTACTTTTGGCCTTACGATGTTTGTGAATACGGCCCCACATCAGCTATTCATTGGCTGCAAATAACTGCTGAGCTGAAAGTGTTGAATAGATTAACATGCAGTAAGTTTGTTATTCAACCACTCTGCCTGGGCTCAATCTGCCTGAGCATGCAAGGAGAGAGGATCAGGGACAACTGATACAGCAGAATTACTAATCACAAACAGACTGTGGAGGGCGGATGGGGAGGGGTGGATGAGACGGAGGAGTGGGGTGGGGGTGGGGTAAGAAAAGGTGAGGTTTAAGGAACACAGGTAGGACAGAGATGAGACAACTTTCCCTCTGTTAATGGGTGCAGCAACATAAAGCCACTTACTTTCCTCCGGTCCCTCTCCTCTGCATCAAAGAAGAAGCACTGGGCATACTGCAGGAGAGAAAAGATGACAAAGTGATGGTCTGCAAATGTCATAAGCAGCAGCATATCATCCAGACACAATATTGTGTGAGCTTTTGTGTGGTGTTACCTCTTTGTTGAACTCCTGCAGCTGTGTCTGAACACCGTTTTCATCCCCCTGCTTGATGCACTGGATAATCCCCTCCAGGTCCACGTCCATGCTTCCTGCGAATGTGCGCACGCACACACACACACACACACACACACACACACACACACACACACACACACACGGAGAGGAATAATCATTCAGGCCATAACAAAATTAAAGTTACACAACATTAGTGATGAGGATAGTGGTGGCAGAGGTTATGCATGATTACATACATAGTGAAAAATGCATCATGTATAGTATGTATATGTATGTTTGGTCTGTTATTTACCCAGAATGTGGAAATAAAAAACAATAAATGTGACATTAAAGGACAGAAATTATGACTTTCAATAAAATAGTCATCCTACCATCTTATCTTCACGACAACCACACCAGTTTGATCACTGATAAATGCATCCTGGCTAATGAAAGCTGAATCTGTATCTTTTACATGACACTTGTCCATACGGAGATGTTTTATACACACACATAAAAAAGACTGCAGACATTACAAGAGTTTAACTCCATATGTTTGTCTAAACTTACCTTGTGCAAATCACTTAATCCGCCAGGTGATATATAGGTGCGCAAAATCACCTTAAGTCTGCCAACCAAAAGTACTGTCACCGCTCCAACTTGACTTCAGCTGGCTTCCCAGTGTTTCTCAGTCCACATATGCACAGTGTACTATGATCTGCCTTTGAATTTGCTCCGTTCACTTGCTTTCCAGTTACCCTCATGCACTCAGTATATCTCGGTATCGCTGTCTCTCCCTCTCTCTCTCTTTAATCCAAGAGAGATGCAGGAGCGGTTATGGTTATAATCCACTAATGAACTCTCTCAGCGTTGACCCTCTAACCTACAGGTTTTCCAGACTTGTGCAGCCCATCTCTCTTCTCTCTTTTTCTGTCCAGCTTTAACACACTCTTTCACTCAAATCTCTTAATAGCTTGGGAATAACTAAAATAACCATTAAGATTTAGTTTTCATCACGCTTCTCTAGCTGTTGCATAACCACACTGGAGCTACTCATGGCTAAGCTGAACGGGAAAAACATTGCTGAGATATGCATCTGTACAGTCACCTAAGATAACATCAATGTTGTTCAGCTGCTAGGTTACAGCTTAAAATGTCTGTCTTTTTATTGGGCAAAATCCTTCCATTGTGTAAATGAAAAGGTACAGTGAATTACATGTTGTGCAATCAGTATTATAATGCTGTTTGTGTCTAGTCCCACAAGATGGAGCTATTTTGGATTGACCAACCATGAAGTCTGAAGAGGTTATTTATATCTTGCACAATATTTGTGAAAGTAAACTGTAAAATTTGACTCCATTCATAAACTACAGATGGTACCAATCTATCATGCAGTAAGGGATGCAGTAAGGGATGACAGCAAACATTTTGCTCAAATTCAGATTTTATTCTGGTGAATCAGCTGTTTTTGTTTTCAGTTTAGCTAACCTACTTTCAACTGTCATACACAGTGTAGTGGAAAGACAAAGTTTACACACTTGTTGCAAAGTGTCTTGAGTGCCCTGAAAGACAAAATCTGTGAAACGATGACATACGAGTGAATGACAGGCTTTCCTAGCAGGATGCTCACTCTTGTGCCCAGTGGGTAGAGGAAACAGGGCCGGGAGGCTGAAGCGGCCGGCTGGTGGCTGCAGGTTCACAACAACAGGATGCACACTACGTTAGCGATAGTGGGAGAAAAGTCAGAGGAGTCCTGACAAAGTGTGCTCATGGAAGTGAACGCATATTCCTTCCAAGATGAATTAGACACTTGAGATGTAGGAAATCAACAAGTCAGAGCTCCAAGAGACTGATGACCCTCAGTGACCTTTAAAACCAGCAGAAGAAAACAACCATCCTTACTGACGTATGCAATCCAGGACTATCCGCTTTAATCCTGACACAGACAGACCTCATGACTACAGTAGCTGTCATAACAGCTGGGACACAATATACTACATGTAGCCTAAACTCAACCCACCTTTGTAAGCATTCAAGGGTCAATCTACTTCAAAAAGAATCTGTTTGGGACAGAGTATGGATATTTATGTTTTTGTTAGTGTATGTTTGTATGATGTATATTTTCCCCTCAGGATAGTATGGCTATTTTATATAATGGTACATATATGTAAGGTTTGGAGTCAATGGAGTGATGTGGACGCTTGAAACCTCAAGTGCACATACACTGAGAATGAACTTTTCAGTGTATGTGTATGGAGACATCTTGTGTCCAGCAGTCACACTTTACTTTAAGTCCCCCTCTTTAGCATTTTTAAGCAGTACATAAACATTTAATAAATGTTTTTAACACACTATAATGTAGTTGTGCTCAGCTATAAAGACATTTTTAAGTATTAATTAATGTACAGTATTTGTCAACAACTCTAACGTCTCCTATGAAGACATTTTATATTATTACAACTGCGTTTTACTATATTGTCTTCATGATCTGTTTATATCCCAGACTCCACTTATTAGTTATAGTTATTAATAAACACTTATATCTGCTTACAACTACATTATAGTACACTTCTTGTACTACAGAAAAAGATCCTGATAGTCTCCAAGAGGGATGAAAAAACATTTTCCAACTTGTTTCACATGGCAACATCAGAAAAAGCTTGTTTTATCTGACCAACAGTTTATGATCCCATAAGACAAAGAAAAGCAGGAGATCTATATTTATCATTTCTGCTTGAAAAATGACCTAACCAATTAATTAATTATCAAACCAAATGCTGATTAATTTTGTGTGGATTGACTTATCCATTAATTGACTCATTGTTTTAGCCGCTATTAGTGACAAAGTTTGCTATTGTAGTATGCATTTACTTTGGTTTAAAATGTTTAAAATGTGCTCATGTTTTTGTCAGAAATGATCATTTTGCTCACAGCTAAGCAGCAGCAGATGTAATGACTCTGCTTACTTCTGGCACGTAATCCTTGCCGTCATGCAAGTTGTAACCGTTAAGGGGGAAATCCTTCATAAAACAACACTTTGGGTAATCCATGCTTAATCATATGTGAAATCATAAGACTGCTTTATCACTTGACTGCTAACGCTCTCGCGTACATGTCCGCTAGTGATGACTCAGTGCACTACTCTGACAACACAACCTGCGCAGATGGCAGTCACAGGAAAGGTACACAATAGACTCCAGAGGGGAAGTTGTGATTCACAGAGAAGGAGAGAGGCTGGGAGCAACACAGTGTGGTGGTTGGAAAACATTAAACGTGACACTGTCTCCCCAAGGATTTACTGTATTATTAAAAGATTAAGAATTAAATTATTTCCTAGAGAGATGTTAGAATTTGGCCATGTGCCAAACCTGAAAGGTTCTTTCTGAAAAAGACCACTTGTAAGTGGGATAGCAAAGATATGAACCATTCCTGGATGCTATAGTTTTATCTTATTATTTCTGATTTATTAGCTTTGAGGAAAAATGTAAGATAAAGAAGTTGTTTTTGAAACACCTTATGTGTATGGGGGTGGGGGGTGGGGTGTTTGAGTGAAGGACATTTCAGGAATAAACACGGTGACGGCAAAAGTGACTCAAGGGAAAAAGGCACAGGAAAAATGGGGCGATAAAGACAAGCCTGGAGGAGAATTGGGGTTATTTTGGGCTCTGCGGGCTTCCTGCAGGTGATGGAGATGAAAGAATGATTTCTGGAACAATTGCTCAGCAGCAAGTGGAGTGAGGGAGGAGAGGGATGGAGGAGGATGTGGATGTGGGGGGGGGGGGTGTCGATGGAGCAAAGAGTGAACATAAGAATCAATGTAAACATCGCACAAGGTACAAGGTCACTTCAAGTATAAGCACAATGTTGCGATTGGACGCTGTTGTTAAAAGGTTGTTTATGTTAGTATTACAGCTCTTGTAAATAGAGGATAAAACTGCCACCATAACTGATTAATTACAAGCGTGGGAGTTGGTCTGGCAGTGTAATGGCTGCGTTATAGACACACCCCCTCACCCTGCCATCACACTATAAAGGACCAGAAGTGGAGAGGGATGACAGACTTGGGCATCCAACAATCAGCAAGAGACTACGAATGGTTTACTCAAAAAGCACCAGCAGGTTTTGTGAATTTCTTGGCGGTAAGTTTCATCCTGGATTCATGTTACTGATATTTTGAACAGGTCTCTAATCCATAATTGTTATCTTCATTGACTTTGTTTTTTACTTTTCTTGTCACAAAATCTTCTGTGTCTGTATTATTACGGCTAATAGACCATTTGTTAGGAATAAATCTGGTCAGGATAGTATGTTTTCTTCACCATCACTCATTGTTTTTCTGTCACAGGCCAGTGCAGTATGGAGATAGCTGTTCTGTTGCTGCTGACTGTGCCTTTGATTGCTGCCACGCCACTTAGGCCAACTCACAGGTCAGTGAAAAACATCAGTAAATATACAGCTACTGACAGTAACCATAATGATGTATCACCCACTGCCTGCTAGTCTGTAAATAGAATATCAAAATGAATAATATATTAATAAATACCTTTTATTGATGGACTCACAGGTCAGACGCAGACACTGTCCTCCCAGGGGACACTGTGCAGGCTTCAGGGGTGAAAAGGTCAGAGGACACACAGGAGCAGCATGCTCGAACACTGAAGATCATCCCATTTCATTCCGAAGACAATCATCTCGACCTGGAAGCACTGAAACACAGGTACGAAAGAACATATACATTGAACGTGAGTGGCTGTAACTAAGAAACTACCGGTACAAGGAGTGGTTGAAAACACTAGCCTTCTTGTATCACATTTTATATCCTAAGAAACTGTCTGTAGTAGATTACTGATGCAGGATTAATGCAGGATAAATACTGTAGTGTTTGTTTCAGTTCTACTAATTACGGCTGTTAGCAAAACCTTAATTGTATGTTTATGATTCGTTTGAAAACTGGATATTATTTTATAAACATATGTGATGTTTTAAAAGCCTGAACTTTATTTTTTTTTTTCTCCTCTTCATCATTGACAGCATGGCAGTGAAGTTACGTCCACGGCGTGCACCTCAGCGTGGATGCCAGCTCGGGACATGCCAGCTTCACAACCTGGCCAACACGTTATACCACATCAGCAAAATAAATGGAAAAGATGAGTCGAAAAACACCAACGACCCGCAGGGATACGGCAGATAGGACCAAGAGGAATGACAACAGTTATGGACTAACGAGGTGGAGAGTTCTCACCAGTCTCCTATCTCTGTATATGTTTTGACTGACTGGTACTTATCGTGGATTTATGCTCTGTAAGCATCAATATTTAAATGCATTGTACAATAAATATTTTACTTAAACAAGTTACAGTTTATGCATATATCTGGATTAACCTGCTAGGGCCTTAAGGAAAATGGTTAAATGGACTCCTACAGGTTGAATGCTGCTTACATGGAAACTTTCCATGGATCGCTAGCTTTGGTGCCTTTTAGGAGAGGGTAGAGGGGCCCTGAAACATTATTCTCACACTAAAAATGGCCTTATAGGGATTACATATTAAGTAGAGTATGTTTATGTCCTTTGAATTTTCCTTTCACCTGAATGACCACATATTATGATTTAAATTTGATGTTGAAAATGTTTCTGCATGCAAAGAATTCTGAATTTCATTGCCCTTGGTGGTGTGGTGCTGATTGAGGCAGCTGCCCCGCTTGCCCTGTAAATCCAGGCCTCACCATGTGATATTTTTAGGCAACCATGACAGCAGCAAATTGCTCAATGCACAAGCTTGTGTTGTCTGTCTGCTATAGTTGTGTCAAAATATGGGTCACCTGTGGCCAAGAGCACTTTCTTTCCAACTTCACCACATCTAATAGCTATCACTCACCAAGGGAGGGGGGCCTTAGTCATGAAATGAACTTATAATCAGCATTGGGCCAGCTTACACCCCAGGTATGAAAAGTCTGTGGTTTTTGATTGGCCCCTCCTATATTTTCAAAGTTTGGAGAACGGTATTTGCAAATTGCCAGCCTCTTGTAAAACCACACCCTCACCTGTGTGGTATGTGTGCTCTGCACCTTGTTTCCTCTTTGACTGCTGAGAGACATTGGGGAATTGCATATACAATTTAAGCAATCCAGTAAATTAGCCTACTCATTGGAAAATGATCAGAAAGAAATCCTGAAGTCTTTTTCCCCCCTATCTCTCACTGAGTCAAACAGAAAGGAAAACAACATGAGAGATACAGGAGGAGACGGAGAAGGCGGCGGAGACAAAATTAAATCTGAGAAGGACCAGGTGGGTAAACATTAGGCTTTCCATTAAAGCGTTCTGCTCCCGGTGTGATATCATATCATTGCGGTGTTTTGGCAAAGACTACAGTTGCGAAAAGATTAAACAAGAGGAATCTGCAACCTGGAAATTGTGGCTCGCAGTTACTCCCTCAGGCTCTGACGAGCGATGGACACACATTTTCCTGCTTTGGACATCACGTATCAAATAGTCGTGTAGTAATATAACACTCACAGTTTATAGGGTCCTTTCAGAGGCATTGTAGTGTTGCAGCTGTGTGTGTAAACAGACTCGCTTTTTGTCTCTATTGAACCTAAGGCCAGCTAGTTTCTGCTCATGTTTGTTGACACTGTGCTTGGCAAACCGGCGGAAGTTAAGCTAGCTTGGTTGCGGAAAAGACACATTCGACAGTTTTACAACTTACAACCGCTTACAACACTAACGGCTAATTAATAAGCGGTTGTCAGAGTCATTGACTGTGGGAAAAAAAGCTTCGGTAAGCCATTTTCTAACACAACAGTTTAACTGTAAGAACAAAGACGCCAACACGCCCATTATTATATGTAACGTTACTGCTCAGCGTTTCACTAGCTAACTACATTTAACGCTAGCACTCAATGACTTAAAGTTAAAGCTGTAACAAACGTAGCCACCGTTAGCACCGTGATATCAACACTCAAAGGATAAAAATTAAATACGATGTAAAAGTTGGCTCCGTCTGTTCTCAGCAAATATTTTCAGTCGACAAGCACAGGTGTAACAAATAACATTAATAATGGCTGCATTCGGTTTAGGCGTGCCAGCTACTGTTGTACCCCTGGCTCACTGACAGGGCATACTGGCACAACTAAATGGAACGGAGCCATTATGTTAGCAGTTTCACATGTGCCAAATTACCAGTGAAAATGTCCTGTGAGACAGATGTATTCACATTATCACATTGCTATTGATATGACAGTGGATTAGAAATGAATTTATGTAAATGCAAATAAACTCTTTATAGTGCAAATTTAATCTCAAAGTTGTAAAGTGAGTCCAGTCCAGTTTCAAGTTGTAAAAAGAGTCCAATGGAGCCCCCTAGTTTGACAAGTAGGTTTGCAGTTGTACTGCAGAGTGTACTGCATGCACTGAAGATACCTAGGTACAGTAGTAGTGCCCAGCACACACATTCACACACACTCTCTCTCACTCACACATACACACTTATAAACACGTGCTGAAACTACAGCACCACGTCAGAAGTCACAGTCAGGTGTTTAGGCACGGCATATCTCATACTTCTCTGAGCCAAAGGCAACATTTCTCATTTGAACCGTCTACTTCACCCTGCAGCCACATGATTTCCAGGCATACAAGGGTAGGGATGGAAATGAACCTTCTTAAAATTGAAACAGCCTGTATATAAATTCAGTTTATTAACCTGTTGAAAATGTTTTCAGAGTTGGATCCCAAAAATCATCAAGAAAAGAGTGTGCACCACCTTTGTAGAAGATTCTTTCAGGTACTGTGAACTCTGTGGAGCACATTCCTCTGTGATAGTAATGTCTCTGTATTGACTGTGGTGATGCATCAAAAGATGATCAGGTTTTCACATGTATTATCCTGTCACCTCTCTCAGTAATGGCGCGCTGTGCCAGTGTGGGGGTGCAAGAGATGCCCATGCCTCCGTGGCTCTTGGTGACTATTTCAGCACAGCGATGGTCAACCACTGGGACAGCGCCCAGCACTCCTCTGAATACCCGACTGATGCCTTTGGAGAGTTGCAGTTCGCAGGAGCCAGCAAGAGGCATAGCTATGTGGGTGGCCTTTCTGCTGGCCTGATAAATGTTCTCTCATTAAATGCTTTGTTTCTATAGTCTTAATTATCAAATCTGTAGTGTTTTGGTACTTTTTTTAAAAATACAAATGCCTCTAAAGATGAGCCACATAATGATTCAAAAACACCAAGAGCTGTAGTAGTCAGTACTTTTGCTTTTCCTAGCCTGTAACCTACTGCTGCACCTGAGTAAACAAACAATCAGGTCACATACTGAGAAGCTCCTTTGCTTTATTATAACTAATCTGAGATGCTTGTTTTGATACTAAAATCACAATTCTTTATTGTTTAAGTCATAGGTTGTCCACTTCTGAAATGTGTCTGTTCCCTTTAATTAATCAAATGTCCATTTTGTCTCTCATGGGGATCTCAGTTCCTGCGTCTGTCTTGGGACACACCCCCGTCTATGGTCTACACCCTGATGACAGCCCACTGGGGTCTTCCTGCGCCCAACCTGGTGGTTTCTGTAGTGGGCGGAGAAGGCAGGACAAAGGTGAAGACTTGGGTACGGGAGGTCCTCAGGCAGGGACTGGTGAAAGCCTCACAGAGCACAGGTAAACATATCATGAAAGCAAACTTTGAAGTAACTAAATCACCACTTCAAACACTGCTACAAAAAGGTGGGTCATAGGTTACATGCCAGTTAACAGTGTTGTGAAACCCATCAGTTAGCTTCAACTTGGCTGTTCCCCTTGACATAATAATAGTTTTGACTGTTAATTTCAGGGTATCTGCAGGTCTTAAAGGTCTTACAAAGTATTGAATTTAGTTTCTTCAAAAAAGGTATACAAGTATCAAGTGGCAATTTTAGCAAAGACTTAAATGAATTAATAATTTTTCATTAGTTAATTCATCCATCATTTTCTGCCGCTTATCCAAATCCAGGTCGCGTTAATATAATTATTATAACATTAGGAATTATTGTTATATACTCCTGGAAAGTACTGGGAAAAAAATGTGATATATTAATAAATAATTGTAGGCCCTATTGTCCCTACTGGTTTTCCATCATACTTACGTATCATACCGTGAAACATGTATCAAATTGTATTCTATGTGGTATTAAAAAGGTCTTAAAAAGTCTTTAATTTAACTTGATGAACCCTACAGAAACCCTGAATTTGGGCAAATATGCTTTGGTCTCTTTGAAGCCATGTTAGTTGCCTTATATTGATTTTATTCACTTTTCTTACATATCAAAGTGCTGATTTCCAGACTTCTCATTTACAGCTGACAAATGCCACTAACTGGTATTTTAGCCTCATATGACCTGTAACTGTGGTTAATCCACATCAGATTAGATTACTTCAGGTTTTTTTCCTTAAATTGATTGTATTATTTCACCTACCTCTCGTATGTTTTGAGCTCAAATTATTACTTAAAGGTCAAAAGAATTTATTTTTTATAACCTGATACTTTTGTAATGTAGATTAAGACATACTTTTCAGTTCTGTATATTTTTGATTGTGTAAGAATTTAAGAATTTTCACATGAAGTCACATGCCTCAAAAATTCATGAACATTTATAAGTAACTGACTAAAATTGTGAAATAATGAATCAACACTTTCTTGGAAGACACATAACCTACTCATGGTGGTTTTTGTAGGAAAAATACAGCTGTTACAAAATGTGGTACCATTATACTATATGGCTCCCGGGGGTCAGATCCTAATTTGGTACCACAATGGCCATTTCCTCCAGGCTACCGTGCCAAGTGCAGGTGGCACACGGCGATACTGATCTCCCGTCATCTGAGGTCACTTTAACAAGCTGTTCTCTCGGAGGCCCCAGGTCAAAGCAAAGATAATAAAACGTGCAAAAACATTCAGGCGCACACATAAACACATACAAGGTGCATGCAGAGACACAGATTGCTGCTGCATGGCTTCAGCACAAACATGGTAACACAGTACAGTAGTGTGAGAACAGCTGTGCTGCTTTTGTGCGGCAAAGGTGCAAAAAGCTGTTGTTGCATATAGAAACATGTCATGACTTATGTGCATTTCTATGTTATTGTATACACCTTTTATTATACCAACTTTTAAACTACTTCTTTAATACAGTAGATACGTATGCATCTCTATCTACCTCTACATCTTGCAATTTGCTCTGCTGCAACACTTGAATATCCCACTTTGTGATCAGTGAAGTGTGTTTGTTTTCTTTTAATTTAATTGCAAACGTTTTGTATCATCAATAAAATATGAAAATCGTTGCTGTCCAGTGAAAACCATATATGTGGTGATTTGAATTTCTCAAACAAACTAAATCAGTAAGTGGGTTGAGATCATTGCTGTGTTTCTTAAGCTAAATAAACAATTAAAAACCCCATTGGATTATCTGTTAAATACATTGTCACTAGATAAAAACAGGACTGTTTTTATTAGCTCATGAAAAGTTGACATTTGGGAGATATATGGTTTTCACAGGACAGTGACGACATGTAGATGGACATTGTGTATCAATGCAATCCTTGTTAGACTGTGTGTATTTGTGTAAATGACAAATACCTTTTGAAATTTAAATATAGATGTGTGAAATCATATTTACATTAATATAAAATCAAGAACATGTAAGATAATTTAACATCAAATCTCAAGAGTGTAGTGAAATATGGCTTTAGTTACCACAACCAAACAATTTCTCACATTCAGTGTTTGTCTGTTCCACCCAGGAGCGTGGATCCTGACGACAGGCTTGCGTGAAGGCGTTGGCAGGTGTGTTGGAGAGGCGGTGAGGGATCATGCCACTGCAGCCTCGTCAGTCTCCCTCAACAAGGTGGTGGCGCTGGGCATCGCTCCCTGGGGCCTGGTGCACAACCGACAGCATCTGATCAACCCTCAGGTTGTACAGGCACTCGCATACTGTATTTACACATCTTGGGATTTACATAACTAAGATGTTCAGCTATTCAGCTTTAAGTGTTAAAAGTAAGGAAAATGTATATATTCTTCAACTTTACAATCTGGGTTCCTAATTGAATTGCCATGTTCTTGCACTGGGATCATGTCCTATTAAAACACATGGGATTCACCAAACGCGGGCCTCCAATATATTATTGTATTGACCTTTAGTTAAAGAAACCCTGCTATATCATATCCCTGGATTCTTCCTCTTGCAGGGCAGCTTTCCTGCTAAGTACTTCGTCCACAACACGTCCCAGGACTCCTGCTCCCTGGACAACAACTACCAGGCCTTCCTGCTGGTGGACGACGGGAGTGTGGGACGCAGAGGAGGAGAGACTGGGTTCAGGGCCAAAGTGGAGGACTACATCTCCCACCAGCGCACAGGCATCTGGGGTGAGAGATGGGATCATGAAATATAATATTTTGCATTGTAATGTAAGAATCAGAATAGAAGAATCTGAAGAAAACGGAGATATGTCTTAACAGTACAATGCTCTTACAACCATGAACACTTCACATCCAACCCTGATTTCAAGCCATTTGGCCCTCTTGTGGTGATCTTTTGTTAATGCATGTGATGATAAGATAATCTTTTGGTATCCACTGGGTGAAAGCCATTGCATGCCGCTGCATGAATTTGAGACATGGCTCTTCAACATGTAAAATCAAGCAGAGATTTGTCAAAAATGTAACAGGGTGCCCCTTCTGTGTCTGTGCTGTCTCTAAGCTATTGCTTTATATACAATATAAAATATGCTGTTTGATTGCTCTAAGTCTGCACACATGATCATAATGTCTGCATTAAAGTGAAGTCACTGTAAACAAGTAATTTACCAATGCACTGTAGAAATTTGTAAAAATGTTTGTATTTTTGTAGGCAGTGGCAGCATTGACATCCCTGTCCTTTGTATGCTGGTATCAGGGGATGCAAGCATGCTGGAGGTACAGTCACTGCTTTTTATGTTTGTCACAAAGAAATGATTAGGCTAGTTTTAATATTAATATTAACTTTATTGTTATGCCCTTGTATTCCGTAAAGAAACGTCTCTCTCTCTGTTTTCCTAATTTCTGTCAGAGAGTGGATCTTTCTCTGAAAACCTCCATGCCCTGGCTGGTGCTGGCTGGCTCAGGAGGCTTGGCTGACTTCTTGAGCGATGTCTTGGAGAATCTGTCATTAGCCCCGGCTATCCAGTCTTCCAGTGAGGGAGATGGCGAGGCTGGTCCCAGTGTGGATCTGAAAGACAGAGTGGCAGAACGGGTTAAGAAGCACTTCCCTTCTGAAGCGGAGTCAGACAAACTAGTTGAGCGGGTAAGTGCTGTGGACAGACACGTGTGATTATCATGTGTTTTTTGACATGCAGAACAGGAAGAAGCTGTATATTCAGCAGGTACTGGCTAGATTGCCGTGAAAATTAACATTGATATTCATGATCTCAGAGGTTTTCAAATGTTCTTGGTGACCCCTTGACTTTTCTTTTAATGCTATAAGATCAAGATTCCAATTTTACTCACACAGGATATTTATTTGTTATGCTCCCCAGTGGATGAAGTCTTTTTATTTTTATGACCCCATAGTCTTTCTTCTACCATAACCCTCAGCATCAGCTGCTAAAAGCTCTAGGATTAACAAAACGATGAGTATGTTGCTCATGTCATCCAACACTTAATTGTTGCATGTCATGAGCATTTATTGAGCCTCTGCTGGCGCTGTAGACTACTTCTGAAACTACTCTCTGCATCAGTTTGACCCAGTTTCCTGAAACTGCAGGCTGTTATTCAGTTGTTTTTGCTCCACAGTTAACTCACTCACAAGCTGCAGTTTGGAAGTCAGTGTCGGTTTTCATATGGCATAATGGGGTTATTGTTGTAACACAAAAGACTGAAACGGGATTGGCTGTGTTGTGTGTAGCCAATAACGACCAATTCTTTTTAAAAAATGCCTTGATTGGCCCCGATACTGATCCCTAAGATCTCCTGAGGACATCTGTTGTCAAAATGACTCTCATACACTAGAAATATGACTTTCTAGAAAATTCCCAGAATGCAATGTAAAAAGCAGGGACCGTCTTTGCTCAGCATCCTCACCGAGCTCTCTATTTTGAATGGAAGTGACATCAATACAGACACAACATCATCAACGCCACATGCTGCCTTGAAAGAGGCTGCTTATTGTCCTAATGTTTATTCAATCAGTAATGTAATCAGTGCCCAAAGTTCAATTTGTTGTGTTGTGATTTGCTCTCGGTTGAACTGGGGACTGATTGGATACGTACTCTTAATCTTATTCTTTTCTACTTGCTGGTCAGTTATTACTGTTGGTGTTTAACTTCAAATGCCCTGATGACATTCTTGTCGCTCAGCATGGGGAGGCCGTTAACTTAACAATATCATGGATCTGACAATACTCTTTGTCACCAAATTTTCATCACTATCTGTAAGCTTTTTAGTCTCTTTCTCAGTATCAAGAAAGTATTCACTATAGTAGCTCATTTATTAAAAGTTCCTGTTTTTCTTGTCTTCTGTATCCTTGTTCTGGGTCTCTAGACTCTGAGCATCTACCAGAACAGAGACTCTATAACAATCTACCATGGAGAGCAAGAGGGCCCAAATGACTTTGATACAGTCCTGCTCAAAGCGTTGGTGCGAGGTACGTGCAACTAATTCAAACTATGAAAATTGCTAAAGTTTTAGGTGGCAACACGTCTTTGTTTTGATGTCTGTGGTGTGATTCTGTGTTTTTCAGCCAGTAAGCAGCGTGCGTCAGTCGATGCCAGCCCTTACAATGAAGAGCTGAGGCTGGCGGTCACATGGAACAGGGTTGACATTGCCAAGAGTGAACTCTTCAATGGAGACATCCACTGGAGGGTGAGGGCAAAAAAGACAGATGTTACATTCAGAGAAATACTACCACTCTAAAGTAGATGCATTATGTGTCATGTATTGTACCACTTTTGACAAATAAAACACTTAATCCTGCTGTGCAATGGCATTGTTGGTATAAAATAAGCCTTGTATTGAACCTTCATCCTATCAAATAGTATGAAGACTTGGAAGACTCCATGACAGATGCCCTGATCAACGACAAGCCTCAGTTTGTGCGTCTTTTCACTGAGAATGGCTTCAACATCCTGGAATACCTGACCTATGGCAGGCTAGAAAGCCTCTTCCGATCAGTGGCTGACGGGACGATGCTTTACCAGCTACTTCAGCGCTGTATAGAGGAACGGCTAGGGACTGCACCCTCTGTGCCCACACACACCTCAAACCTGCAGAACTCGCCTTCCAAAGTGGCAGCAGAGAACATACAGAGTGGCCCAGCGACGGAGGTCAGCCTTTTTGAGGTGGGTTTTTCCTGATGAGAGAGACATCCATGCCTCTGGTCTAGTTTTGCTCAAGCACAATCAAAAACAATGAGAAGACCACTTGTGGTTTACACAAACACTTTTGTTTGTTTGTTTGTTTCTCTACCCCCTTTTTTCCCCAGGTTGCAGGGGTCCTGGAACTGTTAATGGGTGACGTCTGCCAGCCATTTTACTATGATGCTTTGGGCTTAGAACAGATCTCATCCAAGAGGAGAGCTCTTAGGGTACTTTTAACTTATCCTATGTGTAGACATATATCAAAGCTGTAGCTTTCTCACGGTCATTCTGATACCCGCTGCTTCTTTTCATCCATCCCAGCGTGTCAGTAAGCTGCTGCGCGGAGACTGCTTTTATCGGGATAAGCGCTGCCTCTTCCCCTGGGCTTCGCTCTTCATCTGGGCCGTCCTCCAGAACCGCAACGAGATGGCCACTTTCTTCTGGGAGATGGTAAAACAAAAAAGCAAAGGTTTGCTCTGCTGCTATCCAGTTTGTTTGAAAAAAGCACATGACAATCCTCTACTGCCGCAATCACTGTGTCTGCAGTAGCACATATCATTCTTTAAACCGAATGACATAGTGAAAGAATGTTCATGACCATAAGCTTTATTGCAAAACGCTGTATCAGTACCTGTTATGAAGGAGTTTGTACGCCCTGACTTCCCTTGCTGTCTCTCCCAGGCAGGGGAGTCGGTGCTGAGTGCTTTGAGTGGCTGTAAGATACTGAGGGAACTGTCCAAGCTGGAGGGTGAGACCGAGACCAAACTGTCCATGAAAGAGCTGGCTCAGAGGTTTGAGAACCTGGCACATGGTGAGACCGTGAAGACATCATCGACTAATGTTCAAGCAATAACTGGTTAAAAAAAATTAGCTGAAAGGATGATCAAGACAATAAGTGTCACATTCCAGTTGTTCTACTCAGTGTTGTTTGGCCACTTCTTATTAGTAACACATGGGTGATTTAGCTGTTTGCTTCTTATGAAAGTCTTTGTATTGCTAGTGGTAATGGGGTTTCACTTCTGCGTCAAATGAAGTAATGCATGCATGACCAATCAATGATGATTAATTGATTTTTAGAATAAGCTTTACTTTCATGTTAGTGCTTGTAAGAGTCACTTTAATTTTTTGTTTTCTAAATGGTAACCATCCAACCAAACTCTTCCTGCATTTGTCTTTCCCTCTTCGCAGATGTCTTCAGCTCTTGCTATCGGAGCAATGAGAGTCGCTCTTTCACCCTGCTGATTAGGCAATCTCCAGTTTGGGGCGGTACCACCTGCCTCCAGATGGGCATGGGCGCCGATGCACGACTTTTCTTCAGCCATGACGGAGTACAGGTGTGTCACTAATTTTCACACCTGTGTGACTGACATCCAAAAGACAACAATAGAACCAAATCACTGACGTCACTGTGACAGTTAAACCAGTTCTATTTATGCTTAGGCATTTTTAAATGTTTAAAACTGTATTTTTGCTGGAAACCAGATTTTCAGGCTGAAGCTTAATTCCTTTTTTATCTTCGAATTTTACTACACATACAACACAGCCCTTTTTCATATTGAGCAAATTGCATTTGGTGAAAATGATCTAAATTTCTCTTCTCTTCCAGTCTCTGTTGTCCCAGATCTGGTGGGGTGACATGAAGAGGAACACGGAGGTGTGGAAGCTCCTGCTCACCTTCTTCTGCCCCGTCCTCTGCTACACCAACTTCATCTCCTTCAGGTAAAAGCCACATTATTATTATTATTATTATTTCTTTGTCATTAACATTCAGAAGATCCAGATTTCAGAACTGATACTCTACAACATACTCCACCTCACAGGAAACAAGAGGACTATCAGCAAGATGATGAGGGGAAGCCTAACGAGGACGGGCCGGGCAGGGACAGCGACAGCCTCTATGGCCACACCGTCTTCTCTTTCTCAGACATCAAGCACATGTAAATCTCTTTTTTTTTAATGCAAGTGAATGGGATGTACTGGTCTTTGAATGGAACACATTGCTGTACTGATTTAGTGTAGAATGAATATCTGTTTTTTAAAATTGTATCATTGTTGTATCAGTGAAGCTGATGCACAAGAATCAAACTCTCCCAGGACAGCAACCATCAAAGGTGAGTCCTCTTTAAACGCAGCACTCCTGAAAAGGTGTTGTCACTGGCACAACAGACGAGAGGAAAGATTTCAGAAATAATCATTTTCAGCAGCTGTTATGACTGTAACCAGCTACTAATCCATGTCCAACAACCTTCCTTACAGGCATACCCCACCCTCACAGACCACCAAAGCGTCCGTTCATAGTGTCAAGATGGCGTCAGTTCTGGTTTGCACCTGTCACCTCATTTTTGGGCAACGTCCTGATGTACTTCCTTTTCCTCCTGCTGTTTGCCTACGTGCTGTTGGTGGACTTCGCGCCCCCGCCGCCCTCTGGTCCGGCCCTCACCGAGTATGTGCTGTACTTCTGGGTATTCACCATTGTGTGTGAGGAGATCCGGGAGGTGAGTGCGGAGAGACGTCTCACTTATATCAGATTTTATGCTTAATGCATCTTCTTCACATTTAGCCACTGCAAAGGTTGATAGGAAATTCAATACTGAATAGATAAATCATTTACATCATTCATTCATCATATACAGTGTATTGATACACCAAACACTGAAGACTAAACATAAAATCACTTTTCAGTATTTGGCTATATCTGATGTTCTGTTTATAGCCGTGTTCCATCTATGGATTTATTAAGCTGATTGATGTTTTCTTCTCCAAGACGTTCTTTTTGGGGACGATGACTTGGCGTCAGAGGGTCAGAGTATACATTCAGGATGTGTGGAACAAGTGTGACCTCACTGCCATCACGCTGTTCATCATAGGACTAATCTGCAGGTACAGACAACAATTACGCACAGGGACAATCTACAGTACATATTACTACTGGATCTTGCCAAAACCTTCCACAACATTATTGTTCAAAGAGGTTTTCATATTGAAAAATTACAACATTTATGAGATTCCATTTTTATTTTCATTCTTGTTCTCGATGGCTTTAGCTCTTGACCCCTTAAAACAGAGCAGTGTGTTCCAGCCTAATTGAGTTTTGAGTTTCTAGTAGTTTTTAATCAAGAAGAACATACTGGACACAAACCAGACAAAAACAACATGGTAAAAAATTATTATGTTGCAGAGATGTCTTAACTGTCCCATAAATCTTCTCATGTGTTCCTGTCCCGAGTCCTGTAAATTCAAAGTGTGCACACGCCCCTCACCTCCATCCTCAATAAGATCCAAATTCCAGTTGAGAACCTTCTCAGTTATTTTACAAGTTGACCACTGGTTGGTGCTGTTACAACAGTGTATTTGCTTCACTCTTTGTTTTAGGATGTTCAAATGGTCATACGGATTTGGCCGGGATGTCCTGTGTGTGGACTACATGGTCTTCACCCTCCGTCTCATTCACATCTTCGCCATTCACAAACAGCTGGGACCAAAAATCATCATTGTTGGCAAGATGGTGAGAAACGTTAACCTAGGTTGACATTATACCAATGTTACTTAGCAGGATGTTGGGATTATCATGACGTAAACACAACTATTTTCTCCTGTTCAGATGAAGGATATCTTCTTCTTCCTCTTCTTCCTGATGGTGTGGCTCATGGCATACGGAGTAGCCAATCAGGCTTTGCTTTACTCCTACGACCCTCGCCTAGATCGCATCTTTCGCCGGGTTTTCTACAGGCCGTACTTGCACATCTTTGGACAGATCCCTGTGGAAGAGATGGATGGTAAAAGTGTTTGCGTGTGCATCATGCCATGTTGAGAAAATAATAGTTGCTGTTTAAAACAGTGTAAGAATAATGTATCTTTTGCAGCCTGTACTGGATGTTTTTTGATATCCATTGCATTCACTGTAATTATAACCTGATAGCAGATTTATAGGATAATTTCAAAAGACAGGACATATTTTAATTTTCCCCATATTTTTGTGTCTATCCCAGTGGGGAAGAAGTGGGACATGGCCTGCACACACAACGTGACATTGATTCAGGCCGGAGCGGAACCGTGCAGAACTCTGACTAGTAACTGGCTGGTGGTAATTCTGCTGGTTGTTTATCTGCTGGTCACCAACATCCTGCTCATCAACCTGCTCATCGCCATGTTTAGGTAAAGAACAAGGAGGCTAGTGTCCATCTGTGTGTCTGTCTCTGTGGCTACACTGACATGCTGATCTCCATAAATGAATCTCAGTTCCACACAACACTCTTTGCTCTGCTCTCTTTGTGCCCACCCAGCAACACCTTCTCTGAAGTGCAGGCTAACAGCGACATCTACTGGAAGTTCCAGCGCTACAACCTGATTGTTCAGTACCACTCCCGTCCTTCCCTGGCTCCTCCTTTCATCATCCTCTCTCATCTGAATCTCTTTATCAAGAGGACCATCCGCAAGGTGCCCTCTATCAAGATCCATCACTTTGGTAAGTATCTGAACAGGAGTCTTAAGTGAGTCCAATCAGTGTAATAAAGTTACAGGGAGGTGTTTAAAACCAAAAGTGTTTAAATGTTAAATGTCTCAAGTGTCTTTTGGTTGGCCTTTATCAATGTGATGTTTTAATTTGCCTTTTTTCCCACTCAGTGCAGTTCCTCTAATAGCTCTTAGAGGAATTGGATCATCGTTTACTTCCACATTGGCTTCAACTCAGCTGTGGTGGTTCCTGCTTGGTTCAGGAAAAACCATCATGAGTTGAATGATAATAATAATAAATAAAAAAAAAAACGTTTCCTTTTCTATTAGTGTTGCAGTTAAAAGGGAAGGCAGCTAACAGGCTAATGACGTGGGAAACCATTCAGAAGGAGGACTTCCTGACTGCCCAGAACAAGATCCAGAAAAGCAGTGACTCAGAGAGGCTCAAACGGATGTCTGTCAAGTGAGCACACCTTCCTACACCAGCACCGTAGCAGTGAAATAACTTTTTTTTTTTTTGTCTCCATCATACTGAGGTGAATGTCTCCGTTTTTATTTTTTAGAGTGGATGGTGTGGTTAAACATCTGACTGAAAGCAGAGACTTTGACCACAGGCTGAGGGCTCTGGAGAATGAGGTAAAATGAAAGCACTCTTTTCCACGTATTGGACTGAGCTTACACTCTGTTTATCATTCTGCACCATTTGTGTCATTCTTGATACATACATGGCATTGCAGTAGCAACCTATCCTATATAAAGGTCAAATAAATGTCACCCATCTACATATCACAGGGCTGGGTGATTATATAACATGACAACTAGAACGTCGTGCTCTGATATTGATATTACAATATGTGATTATGTATGGAAAATCACACATTTTTTAAATGAATAGTTCGCCATTTTGGGAAATGCACTTATTTGCTTTCTTGCTGAGAGTTAGATGAGAAGACACCACTCTCATGTCTATACAGTAAATATAGAGCCACTGTACAGTCCCAAGAGGGAAGGGGAATGCAGGGGGAAACAGCTGGTGTAAAAACAGTTTGCTGTTAGCAGGGGTTATGGTTATTTCTTGGCTAGGACCAGTAACTTCCTGGAGTGTCTTCTGGTTGCCTGGCAACCGCTCAGAGCCAAGAAATAGACCGTACATCTGCGTTTTGCATTTTTTGTTTTTTTTACAGATTAAAAAAACAACATATAACATGTTGATTAGTAAGCTTTACAGGTGCTTGTAGCTGGATATTGTTGCCTTTGGACAGAGCCAGGCTAGCTGTTTCCCCCTGTTTCCAGTCTTTACGCTAAGCTAAGCTAACTGTCTGATTATGGTAGCCTCATATTTAACGGGCAGATATGAGAGTGGTATCAATCTAACTCTCTGCCAGAAGGCGAATAAGTGTATTTCCCAAAATGTTGAACTATGTTGATGTTTAAATAGGACTGCATGATATTCATTGGTCAAACTAGAACTCTCATTTTCTGCTCTGTTTGTAGCATTAAGACCACAAAATCCCACCATATGGTTACAAAGATGTACAGTGAACAGGAAATGTCAACATATAGCCCCGATACTGATCCTTCCCCCAGGTGTCTTAGAGTTACTGTATGTCACACAGCTTTTGGCTCTTTTGATCCTCCCTCTCAGATGGAGTATTGCTCGAATGCTCTCAGCTGGATTGTGGACACTTTGGCACAAGGCAGCACGTTCAAACCTCCTCGGCCTCCACCTACATTAAGAGGTACTTCCAAAGAGCTACAAAATCAGAACATGCATGTATATTCACAGAAGCAAGAAAAATGTTGGAATATCACAGGTTATACTTAGACCATTTGACTAGTTTATTTGATATATAGTCTTGTCCTCTCACTTACCTTATTCTGCCTCTTCTTCTACACAGATGCGTTTGCCTCTTCTTCCAGTTCTGCCTGATTCAGCCCTGGTGATGCTTTCAAATGCTCAGGGTCTGTAAAAGACAAGAATGAAGCGCATTCACTTTAGCTGCTCCCATATGCCACCCACCCAGCAGTCTTTAGTGTTTGCCAGCCATGTTCATCACTGGTCTCCAGATCCAGACAGTTTCAATTGTTCTGAACTGAAAAAAGTGAAAGAATAGCAGCCATCACTACTTGTTACAGTATCGAGTAAATACAAAAGCTGATATTTTAAGCGTGCAATCAATCTTATTCAAATGCCAAAGTCAAGTGCATGTATTTATGATGTATTTTATTTGCCACTACAATTATGTCTATATTGCTGTACTTTTAAGCTGACCGCTGGAATTCTGTTTTTATTTTGGTTTTTACTGTTTGTACTGTACTGTTTTTACTGCAAACTATGATTATGATACTGAAACTATGATGTTACATTACACATTGTTAAGCTACTCTCTGGTCAAATGGTTGCTTTTGACAACCTTAAATGTTAAATCATGTATTTGTGTTGCCACATTATTTTATAATGTTCAATAAATTGTATATAAAGGATTAATTACTGAATTCTTTCTGTTACTGTTAAAGGAATAAGGCTAGTTCGACATTTTGGAAAATAGACTTGCTTTCTTGCCAAAAGTCAGATTACTCTGATGAGCCAGCAGACAGTTAGCTTAGCACAAAGACTGGAAACAAGGGGCAACAGCTGGCCTGGCTCGAGATACAGTATAACATGTTAATTAGTGTCAGTTACAGGTTAGTTAGTTAGATACAGCGGATTTTGTTACTTTTGGACAGCCAGGGGTAGCTGTTTTCCCCCTGTTTCCAGTCATTATGCTAAGCTAAGCTAAGCTAACCGGCTGCTGGCTCCAGGTACATATTTACTATGCAGATAAGAGACTGGTATCGATTCTCTCATCTAATTCTGAGCAAGAAAGCAAATAAGTGTATTTCCCAAAATATTGAACTATTTCTTGAATGATAAATAATCAGGTTTCTCTATCGGCAGGCCCTTCTTTTTCAGCCTGCCTTAAACACTGCAGGCAAGAAAGAAGATGATAAATGGAGCTATGGTGTCAAGAGTCTCCTTGGAGAAAAAAAGACGCCAAAGGCTAAAGCAGGTTGCGGTGACTTTAGGGGATGAAATGTTTGTGAATGGGGCCAAAGCACAATAAGCTTGGTACAAAGAAACTAGTAAAACTGAACTAGATATGGCATTAAATGTAAATTCAACGAGAGAATCACTGAGGGAATGTGTGACTAAAACATAGGAGCGAGGTAGTTGGATATTGTAGGGAGAAGGGGATATGGATGGTGTGAAAGGTGCTCCACGGTGCTGAGTTTCAGTATGCCAGAGCTCTACTGAAGGTCACATAGTGGAGCAGAGCTATTGAAGGAGCCTTTACTGTAAATAGCCGGCTGGGCCACCTGTCAATCGCACCAGCGGCTCACTCTGAGAGAGGCAGTGTCATCACTTTCTGCCCTCTCCTGCATGATGGCTGCGTGTGCAAATATGTACCATTTCTTTGGAAAGTCAGTTGCCCGCGAACACATTGAACACATTGAACACATTGAACACGTGCAGACAGCCACCATCTCCATTTCCTTCTATTTACATCCATTCCATACATCATTCTGACATGTTCTCCTCTGCTTTGGGATTGGCAAGCAAATATTACCTTCGCTGTTGAGAGAGAGGTGTTGGTTTAAGTCTGTGGTAATTTCATAAGCCACAGTTAAAGGGTGTATTACTTTCCCTTGTACTGCAAGCTGTTTGTAAAATTTTGTATTATATTTACCTCCAGTGGGGCCTTTATCCAAATGGGTCTGCTTTCAAAGGTGCAGTAGAGTTGTGTGCACATGCAGTCCTGAGTCTCAGCCAGGTTTAGTAGTATATAAGGAGTGTATTGGTGCACTTGATTACACCTCCAATGACTTTGTTGGGCTGAGAATAAACAGAAAAAGTCAAATTTGTTGGATTGTGTGAACCCCATCAGTTTTTCTTTAGGTGTCTTATTTTTTAAAGTTTCTTAACTGTAGAAACATCAATTTGATTTTTATTTTATTTTATTTTTTAATTGTTTATTGAATAATTTATGTTCGGGGGGATTTATTTTACAGACAAGCGAACATTTCATGGGTCGCAATTACATTAGAGAATTAACTTAGAGAAAAATACATAAATAAATAAATGAAACAAAATAATAATAATAAAAGTAATAAATAACAGACATGAACAGTGCAAGAAGAAGTGCAAACACATTTGTGTATATATATATTTATGTATATATGTATATAAAGGGTTGCTTTCCTGAAAGAGTTTAGCACTATGACAACAAAGTTTATATTTAAGTAAAACTTTATCAACTTCAATTGGAATTATTGAATGTTGGTAATTGAACTTCTCCCTCCCTTTCATTTCCATATGTTCTTTGACCCCTCTTTTCCCCACCCTCCTGCAGCCCAAACCCCCATCTGCCATATGCACACACCCACCTCTCTAATACACTGGGTTAAGGGCATCAGGAGCATTCTTCCCAGACATGTGCCTCTGTCACTCATACACATGCAGCCACACAACTACACCACACACCCAGTTATATTTCCACTGTGTCCTCTGTGTTCCCAGCACAAGGCTGGCACACTGCTCTCAGTCTTGTGAACACGGCCCTCCTCTCCCCGTCTCTCTGTTGCTTGGAGCAAAGACCTGAACGATATCACCCTGAATCACCTGCAGCTCGATTACGTTTTCTGTGGATTTAATGGTTTTTAAGTGTTAAAAGCCCATCGATTGTTTTTGTTTTTGGTGGAAGAAACAGGGCAGAGTCATTCATCCAGTGTGGATTTGTAAGTCTTCCAAAATGGCACCTGTGAAAGGCTGGTTGGTGGGGCTCCTGCTGGTTCTCCTGTGCCCCTCCCAGGTCCCGCTCCCTGGTGTAGTGAGTGCCCAGGACGTGGCTGAGGAAGACCTCCATGCCAGAAATGTTGAGGAGGTTGTGGCTGAAGAAGGCAAAGCCGCTGAGGGTGATGATGGAGCTGATGGGGAAGAAGAACAGGTAGCAGAGGAGGAAGATGATGAAGACGAGGAAGAATCAGAAGCTGATTCAGAGACAGATGAACAGGAGGAAGAAGGGGAGGCTGAGGAGGAAGAAGAGGAGACTGCTGAGGAAGAAGAGGATGCTGAGGAGGAAGAGGAGGAGGAAGAGGAGACAGCTGATGAGGAGGAAGAGGAAACTGCTGATGAGGAGGAAGACGAGGAAGAGGAGACTGCTGATGAGGATGAGGAAAAGGAAGCGGAGGAGGAGGAGGCTGCTGAGGAAGATGAAGAGGAAGAGGCTGCTGAGGAGGAAGAGGAGGATGATGCTGAAGAAGATGAGGCTGCAGAGGCAGCAGCAGAGGAAGACGAGGAGGAGGAGGTCGCAGCTGAAAATGAGGACGAAGAGGAGGCAACAGAGGAGGAAGAGGAGGAAGAGGAGGCTTCTGAAGAGGATGAGGAGGCAAGTGAAGAGGATGATGAAGCAACTGAAGGAGAAGAGTTAGCTGAGGAAGAGGAGGCTGATGATGCTGAGGAGGAGGAGGAAGAAGAGGATGATATTGCTGAGGATGACACTGAGGACGAGGATGCAACTGAAGCAGAGGAAGATGACGGTATACTCGCTTTTTAAATATATTTGGTCTTTTCAATATATTTATGGGTTATCAAAATACTAAAGTATGCACTAATTTAGTATAAAGTAACAAATTGTTAGTTTCCTGGGACCTTTGAGTGTTTCCTGACTCTGCAGCGGCCTTCTGACGTTGTTAGGCTAGCTGCAGCTACTGTAGGAACACTGTCACACATATCAGTCCTAGAATAGACTGGCTTATCTGTGTGGTAGCTGGCACCCAGCAGTATCTAAACCGTTCGTGCCTTTTTGTTGAACTGATGTGGCTATTTTGAGACCCTGAAACAGGTACGTCAGATGGAAGCAATATTCCAAACACAAATGTTGGTGCAAAAGGAAAGAGGCCTAAAATAAAAACTTAAAATAATCCGCTAATTACTGAGTAGCCAAAGTCAGAACACCTACTTTATTATTAAGTTACCTAAAATTCCCAGGCTTTAAAAATCTAATACAAATCTGATTACAGCTGGCACACCAAAGTCAGACTAATAGACAGTTTGTTGATCACTGGCTTGCTTTACAATGAGAATAGCTTATTTGTCTCAAATGGTTTTCATTCTTTACTATGCAACCACTCTGTGATACATGTTTTTATTCATCTGTGTTGGGGCTCACTTGGACCTTACATCTTACTTTTGTTATAAGTACTTAGGTTATATGTTGGTCATAAACCAATAAAGTATTGGACAAGTTGAAATTGGATCTGATGATGGTGCTTCATGCAAAGTCATCCGATCAAAGTTATTACAATTCATCCTCTGGGGACCATGCATGTCTGAACCAAATTTAACACCAATCCATCCAAAAGTTGCTGAGATATTTCTCTCTGAATCACAAATGTGAAACTCACGGAGGTACCAGAGGAAAAGTCAGGGGATTACGAAAGTCAGTAGGATTCATCTTCTGGGGATCATGAATGTCTGTATATGAGCAACCTCATAGTTGCTGAATTATTTCAGTCTGGACCAAAGTGGTGGACCGACCGACCGACCAGCTGACAGACCGACGTTGTCATCCCTAGAGCCATGCTAAAAATCAACTTGTCAGTGCTCTAGTGGACAAAATATGTCATGGTGACACTGTTTCTAAATTACCTCAAACCTTGTTAGGCATTTCTGTAGTGCAATTTCTTGTTACTTATGGGCCAACATATACACACTGATACCGATATATCGGCAATAAGCCAGGCTGATGTAGCGGTCTAGCTCTAGAAGCCTAATTTGTCGATGACTCTGCTGACTTTATATAGATGAGCCTGAAGGTGACGACGCAGCAGAAGACCAGGATGACACAAGTGAAGAGGAGCCCGCCGCTGACATACTGCAGTTCCACCCTGGCTCGCTGTGTAGTGTTTGCTCCATCTGTGAGGTAATATTATGAGTCTTTAGTGGTGCATCTATCCAGTAACGAAAAGATCTGTGATTATTTCAAATGAAATCTTCCAGGATTGGAAAGTGACGTTTACACTTCATTCTTAATTCTTTGCTGCCTTTTAAGAGGAATAACCTTTGACAACTTTTCATCTTAAGCTGAACTGTTTATTAGGAAGTCTGGCTTTGTTTCAATCACCCTGATAATAGATAAATGACTAATCTGTACATTGTGTGGCCCCTCCCTCTTTTAGCACTGCTCTAATAACTGTGACAAGTGCCCCTGTGAAGAGGGAGATGAGTCAGACCACTGCGAGCACTGCCAGGTAAGCATCACTGTAAATAATACACATTGAAGGCAACATTTAAGTGGGACAAGAGCCTCCTCATTTTAACCCTTTTTTTTGTCTTCCAGGGATGCTCATCCTGCTACCTTTGCCCCATACTGTGTGACACCATTTGCACACCAGGTAAATACTGGTAGTAATTACTCATACTGCATCACCACTGTTTGTTTATATATTTGATCAACTTTGGCCTTTATTTTGTATGTCTTGCTTGTTTTTCAGGTGGCCTTGTTGATGAGCTAACTGGGTCCCTCTTTCAGTAAGAATTCTCACCTCTCACAACACATTGATGTTTAATTGTTTTCTGCTACTGTATCATTATTTAATGATACAACAGTAGCTCAGTGTTGAGTTTACTTTGTTTTGCAGGACTGTTGCCTCTCTACTCTGAGCAACCCTTTGACGCCACCGTGTGGTTGCACGAGGTACTGCGCTCTGGATTGGCGCTGTCCAGCTGTTCACAGCTCTCCAGCAACATGAGGACTCCCACAAGACCTTGCCATGAATGTGACAGCTGACAGAAAAACAAAAACACATTTAGCTTTTAACTCATGTTTAGATACCATTTTTAAATAGTTTGTAGGGTCTTTTTTCTTTTCCTTTATTTAATTAACTGCCTACTGTACATTTCAATGCAAAATTGATGATAATACATTACTAAAGCTATAATATAATTTTTTTTTTGTAGGAGCTTTGTTGTAAAACAGTTTTATAGGTCTGTCTTAGTGGCTGGAATCTGTATGAATGTGCTAGAAAGATGAAAATGACGTCTATTGCCACTCATGCACATGTATGATAAGCCCTTTGATTTTTTACAGTAAAATATTTCACACACAATTTAATACAAAAACAACATATACAATGTTACTGATTCTCATCTGATAATAAATTTCTTCTTATCTGTAAAACACATTTCACATTGTTTACTGATTTCCAAAGTATTTCTTGATTTATTTCTGTGCATATAAACACAACTATGGCTTACCCTACTCATTACAACTGCAGTTGATGTTAAAAAAAAGTCAATAACATGGGACATCTAGGGACAGGCACTGCAAATTATCTTAGGCTATAAATGCTGTGGTGTGTGGGATTGGTTTATGCTACATACTTATCCCTATACAAATAAATATTAAATAAATAGGCCCATAAAATACTCCATTATAACTACAACTTCTCAACAGTTTTTACCTACAACTGGGTGTATAAAGTTAGGTATTTCCCTTTAGCTTATGGGGTTATAGATGTTTTCAGTTCTGAATGATTCATAATAATAAATTGGTTTTAGACAGAGAAGTTGTTAGGTGTACATTTTTAGAAAGCAACAATGAGAGCCCCAAGCTAACAAGCTAAACTAGGGGGAAGACGCCGGTTGCCATGACAATCCTTTGCTCTCTTAAAGGGGTACTCCAGCAACTTAGTATTGCTCTTCCATAAAGTTGGAGGACTTTTGAGACACATATTAAAAAAAGAAAAATCTAAGTAGAAGAGGGTGATATCCTGACTTTTAGTCCCTTGCATTAATCAATTTTCAAATAAACTGGATCCTAAACTTCCCATAATGCTACTTGATACCATATTTTAGTTAGATTGTCCTTGCCTGGTAAATGTCAACGTCTTTCAAACTCCAGGCTCCCAGTTTCAAAGCTTCCTCCTGTTCCACAGAAGGCTCTGCCGTGGTACTACTCAATATAGTCTTTTTTTTTTAATTTCCAGGTAGCCCTATGTGTACAGTGTCCTAATTACATTATTTATTAGTAGAGATTGTTCACAAGAAATATCCACACACAAATTCACAAACTGGTACTTGCACAAGTGTCACTTAAAAGATCTGTGACCACTTGACAACTTGATGGAAAATAATGAAGTCAATTGTCCTGCCAATCACATACTGATTACTAAAGGAGGTCCAGCTGCTGCTCAGGTGAAGCAAAGTGTTTCTCCACAGATATTCAAGTGAACTCTCTCTGAGCTCTCCAGCTCACTGGTAGTTGTTCCTGCTGAAAGGTTTTCAGGTGAGGTCCTGTCCTGTGTCATGGGAAAACAAAGTTCTTCTTTGTTTGTCAGTGACTTGGCAGAAATCTGTTGAGTGTATCGTTGAATCAACACAGACAGAGCCAGGGCTTTGTGTCTGGGAAGTACTGACCTTTTGATATCAAAATATTGATACAGCTTAGCCTGCTGACTTAAAGTACAGCAACAAGGTTTATGTTTTTTTCTTGGCTGTTAGATAAGATGCCTCTCATGGTTAGGATAATCTTCTGAACGTTTGGAATATTTGAAATTAAGAAGTGTCTACAAAAAGACTAAATACCAGGTTATCTCTGCCTCTGTTGATTTGATTTTGACCCTTCTTCTCTTTTAAATGTCTCGTCTCTTGTGAGTCCCTCCCCACAGTCTATGTAAAATAATCATACTGTCACTTCCCGGTGTTAATTCACTTACCGTAATGTGTGTGTGTGTGTGTGTGTGTGTGTGTGTGTGTGTGCGCTGAGAAAGGAAACCAAAACATATAGGGCTTGGAGTAATGAGATGTGGCGAGTGTATGTGTGTGAGGACATGGTGAAAAACAGAAAACCAGTTGTGTAGGTTAATTTAGGAATGATGTGAATATAAACACAGAAGAAATTATAATAAACATTACCAGGTACAAAGACATTTGGTTCTCTGTCAAAAAGGCACTGGTACCGCTCATTTCTGTGCAGTATGAAGTTATAGCCAGCAGCTGTTTCTTAGCACAAAGACTGGAGAGGAATCATCGCTATGGTCACCGGGTCCTATGAGCATGCGTGTCCCTTTTATATAAACTAACATTGTAAGAGATTGATAAGGGATATCTTCACAGTACAAAAGAACAAAGGGAGATGGACGATCAGCCACTGTGGAGTTATCAATGTCTAAAGTCAGGAAAACTGTCTTTCCTGCAAATTTGAAGGCGTAGGTTTGCTGTTAGCTGTAGGTGGGTGACTTCAACATGTTGATCCAGGGAAACATACACTGAACATTTGACCTTGGGAGGGGGGGGGACATTGCTGAGAACAAACAAACCTGTTGATACTGTAGCCTTATATTCAGTGGTGGAATGTAACTAAGTACATTTACTCTAGTACTGTGCTTAAGTACAGTTTTGAGGTACTTGTACTTGAGTAATTCCATTTTATGCTACTTTATACTTCTACTCCACTACAATCCAGAGGCAAATATTGTAGGCTACTTTTTACTCCACTACATTTATTTGATAACTTTAGTTACTAGTTAAGCCTACTTCACAGATTTAGATTATTAATACAAAATATAAATCAACTAATAAATGATATTATTTTAGGTTAAGCTACCCAGCAGTATATAAAGTAACTAAAATTAGCCCTACCTTTTACCTGCTGCAATATTAAAGTGATGATCACATTAATGCAGCCATAATTATAATCCAGTGGTGTGGTATAATATATATGATTCTGAAATGGGGCATTCTGCATAATGAGTACTTTTACTTCCGATACTTTAAGTACATTTTGATGCTAATGCAGAGTTTGAATGCAAGAGTATTTTTACACTGTAGTATTGCTACATTTACTTAAGTAAAAGTTCTGAACACTTCTTCCACCACTGCTTATATTTAACAAACAAATATTAGACTGGTATTGATCTTGTCATCTAATGTTCTGCCAGAAAGCAAATAGGCGTATTTCATAAAATGTTGACCTACTCCTTTTTAAAATGCAGGATCAATCTCGTCTGAACTGTAAAATATGATGCAAAAAAATGTATGTATGTGTGT